>JBBYHM010000007.1:4782611-4807481 GCA_038381775.1 Adansonia rubrostipa | reverse complement strand
TAGAAGCTTATCAGAAAACTTGTATAAATTGTCTCTAACAGATTTTTGTAATATAAGAAAAAAGTCAGAATTTTACCCACAACTTTGACAAGTGTCTTCCTTCCCCTTGGACATAGAATGAATCATCATTCATCACTATTAAGCCTCTAGGATTTCTTATATTTTACTCCATTTTGTGATCAGACTTTCACTCTCCAAGGCAGGTTCCTCCATGTTACAGCTGCTATGCTCTCTTTGGGATCGTGTGAAGCAATTTCTAACCCTCTATGAAGCCTTTTGGGCCATAGCATCAGTGCATGTAAATCTAGATGTAGGTGTGTGCCTGGATCTTTGACTTCTATTTTTTTTTTTTTATCTTCTAAAACCTATTTGAGTGTTATAAAACCAGCCCTAAGTCATTTTCTATAAACCCTGGGGTGGGCATCTTTCAAATCCTAACCAAATCCACATCAATATAACCTGATAATTGCACTTTATACAGGAAATATCAACAGTCGATAAAAGGCATTGCACTTTTTAATTTGTCAGAAGAACTAGAAGAAAAACATAAGATTGAAATAGTGCAATGCCTTTTATCAACTATCAATATTTCCCCTATAAAACAAGGCTTAATGATTTTCTTCATCAACAAGCTGGCATGTAACTAATGTCTGCCTACAAATTGTACAACTTGAATACAGTTTTGAGGGGGAAAAAGTACCTGAAGTATATCCTTGATATCATTCTTTGTAAGCTTCTGCTGCTTGAGTAGTAATTCAATTCTAGCCCTCATTTGAGGGTGTCTGCATAGTATTCAATAAACTCAATTGAACAACGTTTAAAAGGAACAAAGACTACAAATCAAGCAATGTAAAGAATAGACAAGATCGAGAAAAAGGTGCAAAAACTTACTCAGAGCACCAAAGATGACCCAGAATAACAGCGATCAACTGCAATTCAAAACAATAGAAGGTCAAAACTGATAATATGTAAACACATTGGTTAATAAGATGTGCACCAGGAAAAATAATTAATTTAGAGTAGGAGATTACAGCTACATTTGTCCAACTAATGGAGAACTGAATTTTTATATTTAAATGAAATAATTATAAAACCTATGCATAAAATGATTTATCTTGCCATTGGATCATCCGTAGTCTTCAGCAAAGTTAAATCAACATTGTAGATAGTTAATCTCATTTTAGCCACCCAGTTGTTTTTGCAGTATTTATGCTGATCCTCCAAACATTAACTCATTGTATTTGCTCACTCTTAAGATATAGAAGGATCTTTCTAAAAACTTATATTTTCAGGTTTCAATCATGAATGACTGACAATGATAGCCTAGTCAAGGGCACAAAGCACAGTCTATCTGCTAGAATTATTATATTGACTAAGGTGCAAGGCACAAAAATGTGTTTACCTAAAGTGCAATATGCATTTGTGTGTGTTTTTGTATGTGTGTCTGTGCATATAAGATATATAGTCCTTATAATAAACTCTAAAAAGTGGTCCGGTTTATCTTAAAAGAATGCAATTTTTTTTTCTCTTTTATTGTTCATCCATGATTTCCTAATAGTCTCATGTTTGTTGTGCAACACTCAAACATTGAGAAGTAGAGATTTTGACATTGTCCCCTCATTTTAACTATTAAACAGAATTTCAACCAGATAAGCCTTTTTTTTTTAAGTCTACCGCCTTACAAAAAAGCGTATCTAGGCTCACCAAATGCGAGCTTGATAAAATGTGCCACTCTCAAAAGGATTCGAGGCACTTTTGTTGCTTGGCACTAAGGTGCAGCACCTAGGCACATGCCTTAACAACATTGAGCCTAATCAACGAATTTCAATTCCAATCGTATAACATCAATGAGACAAATAGGACTATTCTCACTGGAATTACTCGAGAGTAACCAACTAAACCATTATTATATTATCAAGAACACTTACAAGAGAGCTAGTGATTAGCGCTTATGTTAGTTTTCTTACTTGAATCATTGAGAAATCAAAAAAGTTATTAATAAGATAAGGAAGAGATCCCTAAATTTAGTACTAAGGCCTTCTTCGCAGTAAGTCAGACCTAAGTTTGATTGCATTATGCAGCAGCAAGAGAAATGATCATGGAGAACCTTTAACAATAATTCTATATATCTACAGCAAGATTGTTGATATATATATAGACTCCTAAATCCTACAACTCTGAGTAAAATAAGAGTAACGACTTTTACATACACTTAAATCTAATTGGAAACTATCAAGGATGCTAACAAACTTGGCTTCAAACAAAAACTAAACCATAAACAATTAAAACACAATAAGATAAGGAAACCAAAAAAAAGATTGGCACAGTGATAAAATAAGCCCATTAACTACAGTGAAACTTTTTCTTAACCCCTTTCTGTTTTATATGATGCAATCAAGCCCTCTTCCACCTACTTTGGTGCAATGAAAACCCAAATTAGATGGAAAATGCTAATGCCAGCAATGCATTGTTAACTCCTCTAAGGCATACAGTTAATGATGTGGCAAATACATACAGATATAATTTGATAACATAACAATTATAATCAGATGATAAAAATTAAAAGATTAATACAACTTACTCAAATTTTAATTAATTAAACTTAAATTAAATGAAAACCCATCAGAATATCCTCACTTTTGTTTGGTCTCCTTTCCCTCAGCATCCCAATACTAGTGGAGGCTCTTGGCTTTGCCGACTGCTATTTGTTTCCGTCTTTTCCTTCTTTTTTATTTTCTCTCCGTCATTCCATTGCTTCCAGCCAAGACTCACTTTCTCTCTAACACCTCCCTTCTTCTCCCTACGCTTCTCCACAATGGCTATGCTTCACATTATTTTGCTTTAAGTACCCATCTTAGACACATATTCGGACGTGGGTACAAAGGATGTGACCCTCTAAATACTTGGAAAAACTTAGAAAAAATTGAACATACCCATGTTAGACACGAAACATATCCGATAGTCACACCTGAGACCAAGTAACTTAGGTCGACCTATCCTCAAAACATCTAGAACCCTCAAAGAATATTGTTGTTCAAATCCCTCAAAACATTTGAATCTTAAGAATTTCATATTACTATTATCATAAGCCTTATCCCTCCAAGCTGTCCTACATCAATAACTACCATAAGAATGGAAACCAAAAGAAACAAAGCCAAATAGCATATTTGTTAGTACATTCAATGTTAACCCACCATTACCAAAATTAATATTGATAAGAGTTTAGGAAGTCAAAGTAATACAAATTTGGAAACATAACTAGACTATTTGGCTTCAATTAGGATAATTTATAATGGTCTTATATATATATATATATATATATATGCTCTGCGGTTAGGTGCCCAATTTCCAGAGGTTCAAAAAAGTACATCAAAGAGTTAGGGCTTCCTGTATTTTTCAACTTCGACAGGAAAAGAGGTTAGATGGAAAGTCCCCAAGAAACAATAGATATTACATTACTCATAAAAATAAATAAATAAATAACTAGTAATAACAAGCTAAACAAAAGCAATAGAATCTAGGAAAACAGTGTCAAAAATGTATGCCGCAAGGAAACGACTTGTCCAGGCCTGCTTAATGGCTAAATTCATGATATATATACATATTATTTACAGCATGAGATTAATCATACACGCAAACCATTTATGAAGGCTCAACTAATTCCACTACAAAAATCCACAAAAACAGACCCAAAGAGCTATAACCATCATCAGGCACTCAAAAAAAAAGAAAAAACGGAAAGAAAGAAAATGAGTGAGTTAGAGAGAGAGAGAGAGAGAGAGAGAGACCTGAAGAGTGTACAGTCCAGATTCAAGTTTCTTGTTGTACTTTTCCTCTTCATCCATCTGCAAAATGCAACACATGTTGTAGAGGAAGTCATCTGAAAGTTGAATGTAGACCAGAAAAGTATGGTTCATGGATTACCTCCAAATCATCAAGTTCAAGTTGCTCCAGTCTTTGTGTCTCTGCTTTAACTCTATCAGAATATCTGCATCATTTAAAACCATAATATATGAACATTAGTCATAGAAGAAAATCTCTATCCAAACCGTCATGGACGTGGCCCATGCAACTGTGACCTATCTTGGCAATCAGAATAAAAACCTTTCTTAGTTACTACAAAGACCCCATCCCCCAACCAAACATGAACAAGAATTTGCTTTGCAATTTAATGCTAACAGTAGACGAAACTCAGGACTCTAATCCTGTAACATTGTGAAGTTAAAAAAAATATCAAAGCAAGTTAAATAAGCCAATACCTTATATATAGTTCCATAAGGCGGTCTATCTTCTCACACTCATTCTCAACAAATTTACTTAACAACCTTTCCCTTCTGGAACCTCTCAAAATTCCGCCTGGAAAGAAGACAACAAGCATTAATGCGGTTGACTAATATTTGATCTACATGGCTCTGTAGTTTTGAACAAGTAATGCAATTTCATTATGCAGCTAAAAATTTTTGCATTTAATTGGTAGTAATCTGCATAAGTGATAAGCTTATGCATGGTCTCACAGGCACACTGTCAATAACCAGGTTAGACCACATCAAAAGTACAACAGGAATCCTAAGTAAGCCCCTTACAAAATGGACTAATAATGTCATGTTTATATAAAGGTGCTTACCAAATAATGATGCAATTAGGGATACAAGGCGCTCTTCCAACTCCTCTTGGTACCTTTCCTTCTTGTTCTTTTTACTTATAGGAATCTAAACAATACGAGCGAAACTGACACAGTATTAGGTACTGAATGTAATTAGACATGGAAAAGAGCTCAAGAAATAAGGACACACACAGAGAGATAGAGAGTGACAGAGGAAGTACTTGCCTTACCCATGAAAGCAGCAAAGGCAGTCTTCAATCCCAAAACATCCACGAATCGCTCGCAAGCAGGTGGATACTTCGTCATGGAAAAATCAAGTGCCCTGATGGCAGAGGCATAAGCAGATTTTTTCTGCTTCATAATAATAATCATCAACTCTACTCCTTCAGCCTTAACGAACCTTTCCTTGTTCTCCAATGGCATCAATAAACAACAAAGGCAATCAAACAAATTCTCCAGCATTTCCTCTTCATCAGATGTCTTGGGATCCTTTGATTTATACATAGCCACCGCCTGCAGAACCACATCCACGCCATTCATTTGTCCCAATCTCTTCTGATTGGCTGCGCTGTTTTGGAGCAATATGGCCAATATCTCCGAGGCATACTGCTTGTTACTATCAAATTCCCTCACTTTAATCTTCCCCAACAGCCATCTCAACAACTTTGTCCTCTCACAGACCAACTCAGCCACTGCTGGTTTCACTTCTATCATGTTCTCAATGCTGGCCAGGGTATTGTAAATTGCATTCATCTCATCAGGGTCCTTGTCCGATAAGCGTTGCAGATTCTGTACCAACAGCTCCAACACGTTGTTTTCGATAAGGGAATCGACCAGAATCCTGGCAGGCTCGTCATTGTCCTCCAGAACATCCTCGTCTGTCAAGTCCTCCAACAAATTTACCACGTCGATGGCAATGTCGGTGTTCTCATGGGATAAGAGGTTGAGAATGGAGGGGATGGCGTTGAGATTGACCAGCTCAGGGTAAAGCTCAGGGGCTCCAGCTAGAATCTTTAGCTTCTCAAGCTCCTCGTGCAGCTCCACTTCGGAGTCAGCAAAGCGTTCCGGTTGGTCAGGGTACTTGAGCCGGGCCTCGATGTTCTCCTTTAAGCGGCGCTCGAAGGAAAGGACTAACTTTTTGAGGGTGCGGAGGTCAAGCAATTCGACGGTGTTTTGGGATTTCTCGACGGCTTCGAGTAGGGAAAGGTCCACCTCCGCCTCCGTCCGGTTGTCGTCGTCGTATCGCTTTCGTTTCAGAGAGTTGGCGACTTCCATGATGGAATTCCACTGTCTACTTCCCTATAGGTGGGATTCGCAGACGGAAGAAAAGGAAATCCACCGAGTTTCAGTTAAGCCGTAAGCGTTTTTCTGTGGGGGCCGAGGGTTGCTTTCTTTGCCTTGCTTTGCCTGGGCTCCCAGTTCCCAACTATTGCTCTATCTTTATTGTTTTTTGGGGTTAAACTGATGAACTCATAATTTGCAACGATAATTTTTCTCTACTTTTTATTAGTGTTTTAAAAAAAATTAAAATTTGATGCGCTAATTTATTTTTGAAAGAATTCTAAAAAATATATATAATAATAATTTTTAAAAAAGTAAATTAAAAAATATAATTAAAAAATATATTAATTATTAAAATTATTAATAAAAAATTATAATTACTATTTTACTTTTTGCAACTTTTCCCTACTACTAATTACTTTCTCTAGTTCAATTGGAGAGTCAGTTTCAAAAAGGAGGAAACACTTGTGTATATATATACATATTATATATATTATATATAATAAACGCTTATGTATAAAAATTAATACTTATAAATAATAAAATATTAAAAAAATTATTAAATCTTAAGATATAATTTAAAAATAATAAAAAATAAAAGTATATTTTATATTAAATCTAGAATTATTATTTACAAATAATAAAAATAAAAATATATTTTATATTAAATCTTGAGTTATTATTTTAAAAATAATTTAATAAAAAAATATTTTATATTAAATCTTAAATTAATATCTATTATATATGATATATAAAATATTATATATTTTGTATATAATATAATATATAGTATCTATTATATATTATATATTATATTATTTTTATGCCTAACTTAAAATGATCGGTGGTGACTCCAAGTTTATAGCCGCTTCATGGTGGCCATCCAAGACTAGTCGGATGAGCGATTCGTCCATTGGTCTTTCACTCCTTCATGTCAAATATCATCACATTTTAAAGTCAAGCGCACCTTGGCCCTTCAGATCGTCCGAAGTTTGTAAAGATCGGGCACGTGGAACATTGACAAAAGTGATTAGAAATTTACTTGAAAATAACCAATTTCGAAGATTTAAGTCGAGCAACAATGTCTCTCAAATCTCATAATATGCTTATGCACAACTTTCAGAATTGTTGCACTTTATTCCTGAAGCTTTTTTATCAGGGTCATAGCAAAAACCTTATCAGATTTAACAATCGAGTCTTTAGTGGCTTTACAATAATCATTGACCTTATAGCAATTAGGATGAAATCCAAATTGATTTACTAATATAAGATTTAATGTACATCATCTTTAAACGGTTAGATTGCTTTCACTGTACATCAAAATCTATTTACTTTTTATGTACTTTATTCATTAAGGACAAGTTGTCCACTCGAAATGCTAAATCAAGGCTCTTATGCCCAAAATAGCTTAGTTAACTCCTTCATTAGAGTAATTTTTTATCACCGAATAGCATTTTATTGTAGCAGCCTTATTAATCATAATAGTAGAAATTGCTGCAAAATGCAATGAACTATACTTTAATTAAATATTTTATATTCAAATGTAAATCCAAAACTTTATGTGGGTAGATAAATTTAGTGATAAAACAATAACTTTAAAACACCAAAATTAAATAATCAATACCCGTGGGCTTAGGAAAATTTAAACTTTAATGTTGTATTATTTTATCCTTTAACCATTTTGCAAAATTAATTATTTTTCTATGGGGCCAAATAATTTCATGGTCTAACACTTTATAGATGTTATTTTTTCTTTATGTAGTTTTAAATAACTACTATTTTATTTAAATCAATTAACTAAAGATGTTGTAGCTGCTCTTAAGTTAATTATTTAGAACTTAATAATAATATCCGATATGTGTGCATAAAACTTATCGCATATGATAAATAATACTCTATTGATGCCACTTTCTTGTGTAGTTATTTAGAGAAAATCTTATTTTAAATAACTACCAATTGTTATCTAAATCAACTAACTTAAGATGTTGTGGCTACTCTTAAACTAGTAATTTAGAACTTTAATAATGACATTCTTAATATATGCAGAATTCTTTATTGCATATTGATAATTGCAATGGAATATAATATTAAATCATGTTAACTTATTACAATTATAGCATAAATAATTACATATTAATCTCATCCTTCATATGTAGTTATTTAAAGAAAACTTTATTTTAAATAACTACTAATTTAACTATCAATCAACTTAAGATGCTATGGCTATTCCCAAACAATTTATTTAGATTCTTTATAATAACATAATATATGTATACCATAAATAATTGCATAAATGATTTAATTAACTCAAATATATACTAAATAAATTCATGGCATAAAACTTTATTGATGTTTACTTATGTAGTTATTTAAAGAAAAATTTTTTTATTTCAAATGATTACCAATTTATCTAAATCATGCAACCTAAAATGCTTTAGCTAAAACTAAGCTAGTAATTTAGATCCTTAAATAATGACATTGATTCTTTATGTAGTAAAAATTTACATACTACAATAAAATTTTTAATTGTAATGCTATAACTGATTTTAAAAATCATGACATAATATATGATATGCTTCTTATGTCACATAAAAAATATGCGTAAGATCATAATGTATTTATTTCATGACATATGAATGTATACATTTACATTGTAATTCAAATAAAAAACTTTATCATACATATATGCACTTAACTTTTAGGTTAAAAGTATAATTTTTTGGACACAACTTACGGAGAGTACATACTGCCAAAATATTTTGTCATGAAATAAAAATCATAGACTATTTATACATAAATATATTTATTATTTAATTAAACACTAATATTAAATAATAAATATTTTACGTGACCTAAAAAATCTAAAAAAATCACTAAAAATTTGAAAATAATAAAATATATAGGTCTGAAAAAAACAGAGCTGAAATGGCCCAAGATCGATGGTGCATGTGCCACACACGCCTCCCTGCGCATGTACGCTTCCGCTAGGATGTGAGTCCCAGCTTTCTTCCACCTCTAACCGGGTCATACCCGACCCAGCTGGGTTTTTCTTGAACCATTCGAGTCTGTTTGATGCTCTAGGGTCAATTTTTCGATCAATTTTCATACAATTAATGACCTAAAACTGTGATTTATGCTAGATTTACAAGACCCATGCATCAATTTTGATCAAAAACACAAAAATTATCATCAAACATTCAAGATTACTTGAATTGTATGAAACAATATTAGACCCATTTCAATATGCCATAAATATTTCTTATTTTAATCATCTTTTCTTTAATCTTAAGGCTCAATAACACATATAGATGATTAAACTATCAAAATCCTTTATCAATCTTGGTTTTTAATGAATTAATCAAGAATTTCATGAAATATTAATACAGATAATATATAAGCAAATTTATGGTACATACGTAAAATATGTTTCAATATATAAATATAAATTATGAAATTAATTATAGCATGTTAAGAATTCAGTTTCATGCTTTTACTATATTTAGTATAACTCGTTTATCTTTACTATGAATTATTTAATCATTTATGCATAAAAAATATATGCTTGAAAAAAATTTGTTTTTAACGAATCTCACTGTTTGATTTAAAGAACAAGGCTAGAAAGCCTAGCTTTGATGCCACATGTAATAATTTAAATAAAAGCGTATCTCTAGCCATTATTAATCAAGAAGGCGACCTCCTCCAAGTACACGAAGATGAACACCCCGTATAAGCCTTCTAGTTTGTTTCCTTATTTCTTGATAATTACCTTATGATGGTACACAAGTAATTTATATAGACTAGATTAAGGACCTATACTAGAAGACTAATTAGAGTTGTATTCTACCATCAAGAAAATCTTTATACTAATTAGTTATTCAAATAGAGTTAAACTCTTATCACTAAAGTAGTTAAACTTAATTATGATTTACTTTATAATTTCACCTTAATAATTTGATTTAATTATCTTGGTCAATTTATTATCATGTGGGTCACATAAAGTCCAATACTTTAGATTATCTAGCCAAGGTGAAGTTTTTATAGTAAAAAGATTAATGCTCTATTTATATAAATCATATATGTGAATTTTTAGTAAATTAAAAATGTTTCAGTGTAAAAAATTTTAACTGTTAAATATGTTTTGAAAAAAGTAATATTCCCAATCGAAATGATGAGATACAGAATCGATTCCAAACTTTACGTGTTAGCTAAGTACAATTATATTGTTAAATTCAACTGTCAATTGGTTAAAATATTATTGTATAAAAAGTTATACAAGTATGTAAAACTAATGAGTTTTATATTAATGTAAGTGGATACCTTATATTAATATATAAAGAATTAATGGTATATATGGAAGAGATTTACTTACATTATTGTAAAAATTTATTAGTTTTATACAATTTTCTATCATTAGATCACAATAAAATATGTGGCTTAGATTAAAACTTTTTTTCCTTCTACGATAAAAACTTATTAGTTTTATACCATTTTCTATCATTAGATCACATTAAAATATGTGGCTTAGATTAAAACTTTTTTTCCTTCTAAGATTTTTTACACGTTTGCTTTTATCACTTTATCTTTTTCTTATTCTCTATTAATGTATCATAGTATCAATTTCTTTTATGATTTTAGGTTCTCTTTCTTTGTTATACCTAAGACCATCTTGATCCAAAATTTTTATTTCATTTTTTACAGTGCTTTGAATTGAAATTCTTTAAAAAAAATCACTTCTCTAGATTCATTTGTTGGACTTACTATTGATAGTGGGTTGACTGTTGCTTTAGCTTAATATAAGAAAAATAGAATCCACTTGTTGTGCTCATCTGGTATTTACCTTTAATATAAATCAATCTTCAACTTTTTCTGATAATAATTGTAATTAGTTGTGAGGTTATAATTGTGATTAATTATGAGGTTTTAATTGTGGTTAATAACCAATTGTGGTTGATTGTGATTAACTGAAATGATATATAGAATTTGATTTTAATTGTGATAATACGTATGAAAAGGTTGGGATGGTTGGTAGTTAGTAATTGATTAGTTGCTCTTATAAGGTATTTGTTTAAATGACTGTTAAAAATGGCTTACATATATATATATATATATAAACCTTGAACAATAATTTAAAAATCAAGTGAGCCCTTATCTTTTTTCTTTTTTTTTTAACAATTAATTAAACACTTAAACTTTTATTTCTCACGAATTAAACCCTTTTCATTGATGGAAACCATAATTATTGGTATAGACTATAAATATTGGAAAACATTTATCATGATAGTTTTCATCAAAAAGGCTTAATTGGTGAGAAATAAAAGTTTAAGTATTGGATTGATTACAAAAGAGAAAAAAGGATAAAAGCTTACTTGATTTTTTTATATGCCTTTAAAATTGATTGATTTATGATCCAAGCAATTTGTTGCATAAGAAATGTGGATCTTCATTTTTATTGCTTATGATTAGACTATTTTTATTTAATTAGTTAAGATTTTTATGTTGAACATAAAGGCAACATTTTTCATTCACACAACACTTAAATGCAAATAATTTTAAGGAGATAAAGCTTCTTGGCATCTTAGATTTGCTAGTTAAATGTAATTATTAAATTCCAAGTATCATATGTTTGTGTCTTAGGATGAAGCCAACTTTTTCAAACATATAAGTTTATTTAGTCCCATGTATTACCTTATTATTTTTCTTCTCAATTTATACATTACACTAATTTTAGTATATAAAAATAGCTTAACATAAATGTTATAGCTAAATTCATGATTTTGCTCAATCAGATGGCAAAGATTAAAAAAGTTAAGCAGAAATTTTTTGAAACTAATAAAGTCAAAAAAATAATTAGAATTACGAAATAAGAAACTAGCATAGGAAAGTTAATATGTCAAAGGGCTAGTTATAGGTGTTATTGTAGAGCTTGAGGCATTATCAAAAAAAGTTGCTAAATTAATGAATCATAATAAGTGGCTACAAAACTAGTTGGAATATAAAACTGCATGCTACATATTTAATTGTCAAGGGTTATTGTTATCTTAACGTACCAACAGTTATATATATTGAGGCATATCATTTTAACTTAAAGATGCTATAGCTTGATTAAGAAGTTCCTTGTTTTCTTCTTCTTTTTTTTTTTTATGTTAACGAGTGGACTCAAATGTATGTCTAAAGGTGCTCATGGGTTGAGCTAAGTCGGGTTTAGGTCGGGCTTAAGTTATTAACAATAAATATACTTGCGCAAGCTTGGCCCGATCCAAACATGGGCCTCAAATTTTGTCCATGCCTGCTCATATTTGTTAATGGACAGCCCAAGCCTATTTAGACTCACACATACTATATTTTTTATAATTTATTTTTTAAAATATAACTTTTTTTTTAAATATACTATATCTTTATTAATTTAATATTTTTCTTTTAATAAAGTATAAATATAAATAATTTAATCCAGTTTTTAATGTTTACAGTATAATATTATACTATTTATTTTTATATATTTTTATTTGCAAAAATTACTAAATATATAAAATATAGAATTAATATATATTATCCAATAGTAAAATAGGCCAACTAAGGCTTGGGCCTCAGAAGTTAAAGCCAAGGCTCAATCTATTTTTTAATGGGACTAATTTTTTTACCCAAGCTTATTTTTTGAGCTTAATATTTTTGTCCAAACTCTCTCAAATATCAGGCGAGCCTTCAGATTTGGGCAGATAACCTAGCCATTGAGTAGATCTATGGATATCTATTATAGGATTATAAACACTCTAACCATTAAGTTGTAAGGCGTACAAATCAAATTTGTATGGTCAACATTGAGGACTTTAAGAGTTCTAGTGCTTGAAAATCTCAGTATTAAAAATACCTAGCCAAATTAGAAAAAAAAATGACAATTATTGATAGTAATTAAGCAAGTGTCAATTTTAAGAGAAATGCAAAAACAAAATCACTCATGAAGAATAATCATAATTTTTGATTTCATGATAATAGTAGGTTGTATATCTTTCTAAAGAAATGTCACAAAGGCCAAACTAAATTAAACTTAAGTGAATCCAACCTTTTTTTATTTTCTTTTGGTAAATTAAGCAATTATGTTCATTGCTCCATGTAATTGTGAGACAAATGGAATTTGTAGAATTTATAACAATTAAATGCTAAAATGGAAAGAAAAAACTTATAGAATCAACTTACTATTCCTACTACCCTATAAAATTGAATGTTAATCTATTTAATATTTTGTTCATAAAAGAAAAAAATGCAAGCATATAATAATAACTTCTAAACATTCAAAATCTAATAGCTACTAATATCAACTTAATTTACGCCACTAATTATGGCTTAAATATAGGTTAAAACCTAAAAAAATTAATGAAATCAATTAAAAGTGCATATTTGATATAAAAATAAATGTATATAAAGTCACAACATCAAAAGTCATATCTTTCATGCAACATTATTAAATGTTGGCATATTTATAAATTTTTCTATTCCTTTATAGCTATGCTTGTTATGACGATACCCTCCAAAAGTTTGAAGCAATCACCTTTCACAGTTGTAAAAGCTAAATCTATCTTAAAGTCACTTTTAAAATTTTCACTTTGAGACTTATTGCTAACATTTGTTTGACTTTTAGCTTGAGAAGTATGTAGATCACCAATATTAATTGACGAAGGAATATGATTTTTTTATTCTTTGTTATCTTATGAATCGCTTCACTCGTCAATCATTAGCATGAACTAGTATCCTTTTTTCATAATCGCAAACACTTTGTTTTCCTCTATGAAATCTTTTGGTGCATCTAGTCTTATTTATTAAAATAGGTTGCCGAAGAACCCACATGCTAGATGATAAAATGAATTGATTAAGCTTTATATAATTTATTTGTTGGGAAACCCCGGCTCATGCATATTGAAATAAGTGTCATATATTCAATGAAATTAAACATGCGAGCTAAAAGTAATCAGAGAAATACTTGGATTTTTTTAAAAGTTTTGAGTTAATATCTGCATGTGATTAAATATATATTTAAACATAAATGTGATGGAGATTCTTACCTATTTAGAGACTCATAGCTATGATAAGTCCATCCTTACACAATATTGCGATGGTTTGGTTACTTCGATCTCTTTTTGAGGCCGCAAACAGCATAAATATCCTACCTCTAATAATGATCCATATGTATGGTTGTTGGAACCTTCATAAAGGTCTAATAATTCTCTAATACTAGCCAGAAGGTTCAAGAAGTCTTAACCAAAAAACAAGGTGCAACTGCTTTCTTTCACACAACCAAGAATGATTCAAGGTTGTCATTTCTTCAAGAACATAAAGATAAGAAAAACATTGTAGGAAGACTGTAGGAAAGTAGCAATAATTGTTTTTTCCCTCCTATTACCATCATCTACACTTTAAAGTGCTAGATACATGTTTTTTCACTTTTCTTGGGGTCGAGAGCGATTCTAGGGCATAAAATATGCAAAATGGTGCACCAGTGTGTAAGAAAAGTAACCAGTGTGTAAGAAGAGTAAGATTGTGCTAACTTGGCTTAAAGATTCTAAGAAGTCTAGCACCTAGACTGTTTCTGATAGCTAAAAGTGTATGAGCCCACCAAAAACTCTTATAGATATATATTTATACATCTAAAATTAGGTTAAGCCTCACTCAAGCCCATTACTATCAAACCTAATGGGTGACACAATATGTGGTGTTTTTATAGGGATCCAGGTAAAACTTTTTTACTTAGTCCATTTAAGATTAAGCCCAAACACTATCTATTAAATATGTTAGCCTAATCCAACACTAAAGGGACCCACTAATATTGCATCAACTTATATCAAGTCCAAATAGATTTTGTTTAAAACAAAACCCATTTAACTTAATAATTAAAGCTTTTAGGCCAACCCCTATTTACATGCAAAAACATTTAATTCTCAATTAAATTTCTCACCTAAATAAAACAATATTACTTCACATAAATAGTATTAAATAATAATCAAATAATTTATTTAATTTGCCAGATTATTTGGGCAAAACTAAGACATCTCTATTTATATGCCTACTATTAGACATGATCTCAATAAAACATTCTTATCTTTATAGAAATATTAAGACATCTTTAATTAAATTTCATAAATCTAATTTATATCTTTAATAATACTTAAATGAATTAATTAAATTAAGTCCTCCACATTATATATTTCATTTAAATAAATCATACTTTATTAAATCCCTAGATTTAATCTAATAGATTACTTGTCAATGAATATAATTAATCTTATTGAGTACATTCATAGATCAAGAGCATGATCTAGCAACCTATCATGATTACCCAAATGTTAAAGTTACAAACGCTCTTTGAGAAGTGTTTTCCACAACAGGTAGTGTAAACCAAAACCCTATTAATAGATAAAAACAAATTCCAACTAATTCCCAAAAAATATAAATTTGTATCAAATTTGAACTAGTAACTAATCCTAACATTAAAGTATTGGAAAACTCATATAAACGAAAAATATAAAATATCATTGATCATGAGATAAATAAGAACAAAAATTCCAGCAGCAGTGATTATATTGACATAATAAAGGTAAGTGAATCAACAAAGTAGCCAATATGAACTTGGAGAAACCTTCTAATTGCTAGCATTGAAGTGTAATTCGATCATTTCACCAAATATCCACAAAGACCATAAGTATGGTGTAGTGTCTACTCATATATCAATTCATATTAATTCCTGCAGCATATGGTTAACCTAATGAATTTATAGAAACAAAATTTCTCCTAAATTTATCATGCATTGGCCAATGACTTTATCAAGTTAACCAAAGCCAATAACATATAAGATATATCTCTGATATCATTTAGAATGGTAAATCCTTTCTGGATCACTCATCCACTTTCGTATGCTTCATGCCATACCCAAAACTACCTTATCTAGCCATCCATACTTGTGGACCCATTTTTGTGATGGAATTAGTGCATGATATTCCCTATATAAGATAACTTGATATCATAAGTCATATGGGCCATGTTCAGTGAACTTGTTTTTATAAAACAAGTACCCACGTGCCATCCCAAATATCTCATATACTTTAACCCATTAGATCAGTTGTTTATTTCATAAGTAAGAAATCATATATTGTGTTAGTCTTTAAGCATTGCCAATGCCCCATCTTAGCAATTCAAATGACTAAGAACAGTTTTAGAAATATGACTTTGATGTATAAGGATTTCATAACTATAACTCATAACAATTCCTTTACAAGGCCAAATGGGTTCCATAGGCTTTATCAGATTAATAGTTCATAATTGTTACTCATACTAATAACATATAAAAAAGCATTGTATCACTAAACCAAGTGATAGGTTTGCATTGTTAACTAATATATGCTTCATCCAGGCCGATTGGCCCTAAAGCTTATACTAACATTATTAAACTTGAAATGTTGTGATTATATTTAGCATATAGATGCAACTTCAGATATTAAAAGGATACGTGGTGTAACTAAGGGTTTCGGACTTAAAAAAATGCTAAAAGAGAAAAACAAGATAGTAATAGATATGGCACCAGGTAAAGGTAAAGCCATTTGCAATTTGCCAAGCTATTTTCATTAATTGGATTAATTTCTCATAAATTTATCCCTACCTTAGCAAATTGAAAGGCATTGATAGTTGAAAAAACTTGATGTAAATGCATTGCTTATTTTTTATTTTTATATTTAATTATTTATTTAATAGTTATTATGTTTCATTTATAAATTCATATGAATTTTTAAATTTTTTAAATAAAATTTGAAATGGAAATGAATGATGACTATAAAAATAGTGTATTGCTTATTTTGGCAAATTTGTCTATGAATCATCGTTAGAAGCTTCATAAGCACTTTAAGAATTTCCCATTAATTGAAGGATCACACCTAAGCAATAATTCTGAATACAACTTAAGTGGATTGGGACAACTTATGTGACATGTTTAATGATCCTGAATACCTAGTGAAAGTTTTCTATATTTTTTCAATTGTGATGTTTATTATTTTTCTTTGTTTAAAATTATAAACTATAAGTAAACATGATATTTATTTTTAATAAATAATGAAAAGACATAACAATTACATGAGTTCAAGACATTAACACCATGATTCATAACCAAAGTTGAAGGCATTTATGGTAAGTCGTTATAAGTTGACAAATTAATATTGTTAATTTCATTTCCATAATACAAAATTATTTTAATACATTTTTAATTATACATCGTAAATATGATCATGAACTTGATAGTGCTAAATTTTTTAAGGTTTTCTATTATTTTATGATGAGAGAATGGTCAACTCCTATAATAAAATCAACATATGTAAGTTAATTTCATTGTAACTTTAATAAATTTTTATTTTTTTTTCCACAAGTAAATGTTAAATAATCTTGACTTTATTCGATAAGAAAAAAATTGGTTTAGATGTAGAATAAGTCTCTAAACAAAGGTGAAGGACAAAAAACAGCTAACCAAATTGTAGATGAAATATTAGGCACAAGATCTTGATATATTAAAGAAATTGGTTATGCATCTAAGCCTACTACTTCAAAAGTTTCAAGTGCAAGGGTTGTGAGATGGAGAAAATTTTTAAGTAAATTAAAGTTAAATTGAAAAATGTCGATTAACGATAAAAATTATGAAAACTCAATTTCAAGTAAAAACTGACGTTATAATAAAATACTTTAATAATAGCAGGAATTAAAGTTTTCATTTACTCAATTTTCAAGTACACACTTCTTAAAATCATTATATTTTGTTATGATGAATATCTAAATACTTCCTTATATTGATTGATTGAACTGGAAACTCGTAATACTTATGTAGTCACATGCTCTGTTGATGGTTCTTTGTTTAATAGTTTTTTCTTTTTTTATGATAATAAGGTGATTTTATTTATACTTGATGATTGATTTTGATAAACTTTTATGGAATATAGGATTTAGTAGATTTATTTAAATTTGAATATTATTGTGATTTCTATAAGTATTTTTTTATTGTGCTTTTATTGTTAGGAAATCTTTGAATTTGAATTAAGTTGAAATTAGAAGTTTTGAATGGTCTTTTGATTGGCTTGATGAAAACTATGACTGAATTTTTTTTTTTTGCTAAGTTTGTTGTTGGCATTTAGTTCTTTATTCTTTTGGAATTCAAAAAAATTATTTAATTTAATAGATAGATTTTGAACATTTTATAATGAATGCTATTTAACTCATTTAACATTATGTTTGTAAATTTTACAAATTAAATTTTTTTTACTTACAAAACACGTTTGTTTACATGTTAATATGCAAAAATGCTGTTATTTGTGTTTTCATGAAATTTTTTATTTGTAATTATTATTTACTAATTGAAGTTTATTATTTATTGTCAAATCTAATGACTTAAACTCAACATCAACACATTTTAAAACAACACTAGAGCAATATTTTCAACTTGTGTAATGCATGGATAATATTCATAAATTTAAATTATTTCTTTATTTTATGGGTAAAATACATATTTAGCCTATATGACTTGGCTTGATTTTCAGTTTAATATTTAAAAAAAAATTTGTCAACTTAGTACTTAAACTTTTATTTCATCATACATGTTGACCCTTTGAACTAACACTGTTAATTAACCATTGACATTGCAGTCAAACAGCCAATTAGAACTTGGCACATCACAAAATACCTTATTATTAGTGCCAAGTCATCATAGCAAAAAATAAAAAAAATTATGTAAATTTGGTAATGATGACATGATATTATTGTTGCATGTCAAGCTCTTGTTAGTTGTTTGATTATCAGGTTAGCAGTTGGCTAATGGCATTATCCAACGAGCCAACAGGCATGACAAAATTGAAAGTTTAGGTACAAAGTTAACAATAAATTTTCTTTAGTATTAAACAAGAATGAGGCTAAACTTTAAGGGCCAAATTAATATTTAACCTTTTTTTATTTCATACAAACATTTATGTTATATTAAGAAAAGAATGCATGTATTTTTTATTTGTTATATATAATTGTATAATTAGAAATATTAAAATATAAGTATTGGTAAATTGATCTTTAAAATAATATTGTAATATATAAAGTTTAAAAGCTGTGACAAAGCCTAAACAATGCCCTTCCCATCAATATAACTTTAATGCATAGTTGACTCAACTCCAACAATTTATTAAGAATAATGTCAATCCAATTAAAAAGAGTACTATAATATGAACAAATATCAAGAATAAAAATTTTGAAATAAAAAATTTCAAGACAAAAGATATATAAGTATGACTATAATACTTATGCGTTGCCTTCAAACAAATAATATAATATAAGTAATATGTCCCTTTCATTTCATTTTTGTGGAGAAAATAATTGAATCTTCTCCAATCATATTCAAGAAGATATAATAAATAGCAATAGAGAAAACAATATAAACCAACAAATATTAAAAAAAAAACAAATAAAACTTTTAGAAATTATCACAAATTTGCAACTATTATTTAATTCTAAATTACACATCAATATTAATAATGTGTTAGTACCAATATTCAATCATCCCATAAAAAATGTAACATTTTTTTTCAAAAACCCAATGCTCTAATGATGAATTGCACATTCCACTGTATATTTTTATTTCATTTAAAAATAACAATAATTACATTATAAAAAAAATTATTTTTCATAACTAAAACTATGGAAGCATAAAATTCACTTAACAAATTATCGAAATAAGAAAACAATAAATCTCAATAATCATTAACTGTAATGCTATGAACTTGTAAACTTGCAAAAACAATATACAAAAAAGATAAGATATTATTAACAAAATATTTCAAATAGTTTAAAATTGTTTAACATTTGACCCTAAAGTAATTTAACTAACAATTACACCTACATAAAAAAATTAAGTTAATCTTATCTAAGGTTCCTTTGATTATACAATGTAACTTCCATTTTTTCTTTTTAGCTACTGCCACTGTCTATCAAAAGTAATAAAATAAACGTAAATAAAAAAGCTATATTCTTCAATTTCTAATCATAAAAATAAAATAACATTAACTCAGAGGCAATGCTTTAGCTTTGTGAGCTCCTAATTTTCTTCTTATATGTTGATTTTAGTACGTCAAAAATTATTGTTTTTCAATATAAATTATGAGTTTATACTTTGAAATATAGAGCTGAGCATGTTTCATTTGTTATTGAAATTTTTAGATAAATATTTGTATAATTAAATTAAAATTTAGAATTAATAGAAAAATTCTTGTTTTTTTTAAATACTTTATATGTGAATATTATTAGCTCAAATAAAAGAATGAACTAGGAGAAGGAGTGAAATGGTTCTCTTAAAAATTTAATCTCTTTAATTAAAAATTAAAATTAAACAAAGATAAAAAATAAATTGAAAGTGAAAAAATAAAAAAATGTGATATATAGCAATTCTATCATTGAACTTAAAATTTACATCTTGTTTTCTTGGCACTTTTTTACTAATGATTTCCATAATTCACTAGTGAAAATCCTATATTTGAGGCTAAGGTATAACCTTAAAACACTATCTACTAAGGCTAAGATAGAACGTTTTAACTCCCTTTAAGTTTTATCTAAATTCTTAAGTACTGTTACAAAATCTTACACAAATCCCTTACAAAATGATTAAGTGTTCACAAACAAGTCAAAGTAGAGTTTAAGTATGAGGAAGAAGAGATAAAAATGATTACAAATATGATAAGAATGAAAAACTTGAGAATTTTGAGCTTGCTTTTGAATTTCCTGGTCAATCTTGGTATCTCATATGTTTTGAATTGTTGTGAACCTTTATTTACAGCTTGAGAATGAATTATGGACATTAGGCATTAATTAGGTTGGTAGAGAGCTATTTTAAGCTTCATAAATGCGTATTTACGTTTACACTCGAGCTGAGGTATTAATACTTAAGTATATTTTTCATAAAAATATGACTGTTACAAACAAATGCATCGATCCACTTTGGAAGATATTGATGCATATGAAGCCTGTATTGATACAATCAAAGGTTTCAAAATACTTAAACTATTGCCAAGCATTGTATTAGTATAAAAACTAAAAGTATTGATGCATCCATATGAAAATCATTTTTAAAGTGTTTTTCTTGGCTTTAAAGCTTGTAAAACTTTTCTCAAAAATATTTTATACTTAGATATACAATAAGAAGATATTTTTGAGTATCCAAAAGAGTTTAAAATATTTTGATATTATTCAAAGAATTTTCAAAATAATTTAAAGAAAAATACCCAATCTAAAATACTTAAATACAAGCTAGATGTTATTATTCTATCAAAATTAGTATCAATTCAAAGCTGATAAAGCTAAGAAAAATTCAGTAAGAGATAAGAGTTTTTGTTTAATATCTAAGAGTTAATAGATAAAATTTGTTAAGTGCAAAAATTTGAAACTTTTTAGATAAATATAATAGAAAAAGTAAATAGATAAGAATTTAATAGAGAAGTATTAAATTTTTAGATAAATATTTTAATAATTATGTTAAAATTTAAAATGTATAGAAATTTTCATTTTTAATTTAAAATACGATATATTTGAAGATTAAAAGATAAGGTTTATATATATATATATATATTAGAGTGAATAGATATATTTTTTTACATATAAAGTTTCAAATATTTAGGATAATTTTTCAAATTTAAATTTTGATATTTAATAAGTTAATAAAATATAACTTATTTATATTTATCCTATGTGGCCATTAGGAAAAAATATCCATGTAAGCATCTATGTCAGCAAAAATTTATCTAGTCAGTATGTACCTGTTTATATTATCTAATATATGATTAGATTAAGTAGTTCAACAAATGTTTAGTGCATTTATTTTAAGTACTTTTTTTTTATAATTATATTTATAATATTTAGAGATTATTTGATTAGTAAGATATTATTTTATTATGACAATTAGGTGAATCGTATACATATAGACATAGATAATTTTATCCTAAAATTGATTATTTTCTTTTAAATATTTGGTTATTTTATTTACTAGAGTAAATTATGTATTGTAGAAAAATAAAAAATTATTATAATAATTGTTTCATATTAATTATACAATACTTGCATTAACATTTTGTTATATGGTCACCAAAACTAAATTACGAGTTACTAAAAAAAATTAATTAATAATCCATGACACATCAATTATGTCATGCTTTTTATCATATTAAATGTTTAATTGCTTTTAGTGATGACGAAAATATTATTGACACATGTTAATGTCACCATTAAATAAAGTTTAGTGACATTAAATTGTATCATAAAATATCAAGTTTTACTAATCATTTGATGATAAGGATAGTAGTGGATTGAATATATATAATTTTGCAATATTTAAATCTGCATAACTATCATAAAATTCGAATCTATTTATTATTCATATTAAATTCACACATTACTATTTGAATCTGAATTAAAATAACATTATCCATGGGATATCTACATCTACAAAACAGTCCAAATTCAATGAGACAATTTATTTTTTAAAAAAATAAAATTAAACAAAAATTAATTTTAAATTGAAGTCACTTGTAATTAAACATTAACAAACAAGCTCTAAAATGCAAAAAAAAAAAAAAACTAGATAATAAAATAACAATTCTAAAATACAACAAACAAGTTAAATAATACAAAGCACTAGTTTCATTAACTACAAATATTTGTTTCATAAACTAAAAGTAGTAATGTTTTATCAACTATGAATAATTATTATTCTTTTTTCAAAAGACATGCGCCAAACTCTATCCCCAATTGAATTATTTATTACATTAAAAAATAAGCATTAATTTAACTCTTGAGATAAAATATATTGGATTTTACTTTTGAAAAAAATCAAAATATGAATGTAAATTTTACCTTGTATTTTATTCTTTCACTAATTTTGAGAGCACAGTAATTCCTTTAATGTAACTGGATGAAGCCTATTTTGATGGTTAGTTCCTATTCTCCCAGTAGTGCTAGAGGTTGACTTGATGCAATCATTTGTAAAATGGAATATTTTATGCCATTTGTCTTTCACCAATTAAAAATGTCAAAAATTTGTATCTATGGCAGAACCGACTCATTTAGAAGTGGTTCAATTTAGACCTTACATGTATGCTAGTAGAAGAACTTAAAAATGCAACCAACTTGACAAAAATATTCTTGTTGAAAAGTAGGGACACTCGATGCTTGAATAGAAGATTTTAGTAATGAAGTATAAGAAACGGGTGATTTTGGTTTAGAGGATTTACATTAGTATTCATGAAGTAAATCATAACTATTATACAAAGCATTTTATTATAATGTTAACAATTCAGAATTACTGACGCGGAAATTAAGCAATGCCAACTTAATTGCAGCTGCGTAGCCATCTTATGAGCTATAAAATGAAATACTATCATGTGCTTCATAGTTGTTATATTAAAAATATTGGCAATTATGTTACGTACTAGTTTTAATTAGCCTTCAAAAAGTCCTATAAATGAAGATATCCACTCAATGTTTGAAAATAAACTAGAAAACAAATTCTTTGCTATTTTCTTTTTTGTTTTTCTAGCCTTATAACACTCTTTTTATTGTTTTGCTTCTCTAGGTTCAATTACCCACTTAATTTGCTTTCTCTTCAATGTTTTAAGTATTGAGCCCTTCTATATTAGAACAATTAAAGAGAACACTCAGATCCAAATTTAATTATTAAAAAATAATAAATATTAAAAAATTAAATACAAAACTCAGATCCAAATTTAATTATTAAAAAATAATAGATATTAAAAAATTCAATACCTAAAAATCTAAATTGTGTAAAAAAAATTTACTAAATATATATCTACTTATTTTTACTAATTAATATATCACCAAAAATGGTGACATAGAAACAAAAAGAATTAAATTTTAAATATTCAAATAATTTATTTAAATACTATTTAAATATAGTTAGATCGATAATTCTCATATTCGCATCATATTTTTGTATATTGTTATGTTATAATCATATTTAAAGTATTTATATTTATATTAATATTGATATGTTAATAATTTGTATAATATAAATTTGAGATATGTATTAATATCGTGTTTTAATTAGTTTATAGGTGTCATAGTCATGTAATCACTATATAATATATTTTCAACGCAATTGGAGTCATGGGAGTAAATAAGGGTGATTTTGGTATTTCAAAAAAATTAAGTTGATTTTAGTATTTCAAAAAAATTAAGTTATTATAATTTTTTTAATTTTATTATTATTTTTTAATTAATTGTACTTAAATGTTGCTTTTGTAATCAATTAAATTATTTTTATTTATGCCTTATTGATTATATTTTATTTTTTATTGCTTACATTTTTAGTGACTTAAATTTTTTAGATGTTATATTATGTTATGTTATTTACATATCTATTATTATATTATATTTTCAATTCCCATCCTAAAAAATAGGAGTAAAAAAGGTTCAAAAGAGTTCCTTTTATTTGTAAACAATTCATTAGGTATTAAATTTTGAAACTTATACAAAAATTTATACGGATTAAATTGGATTTTTTTACATTTTAAGAGGATTTTATTAAAATTTATTGCATTATATATAAATATATTTCCGCTAATTATATCCAATCTAAAATAAATAGGTTAATTTAATTTACATATTTTAGATTGAGTAAATTTAAGTAAAAAATAACGTCTATTATTCGTTATTTAACCAAGTAAATAGCCACATGTTAGCCAATGTAAAAGTTTTGCACGTTATTCTTTTTCCAATCTCTTTGCCCGTACATGCGTTGTCTATATGCCTGTGGTTTTCCATTCACGAGAAGTGAGATGATTCCAATCCAAAGTATATATCGATATCGGTGTGTATCGATAATTCTTTTTGTGTTTATTAGAATTAAAATATTTTTAATTTATATATATGAAAAATATTTTTAAATATGAAATAAATGATATTAAATAAATTTTATATATTAA
>JBBYHM010000007.1:4755408-4782061 GCA_038381775.1 Adansonia rubrostipa | reverse complement strand
CTAATTTAAATAAAACGTATCTCTAGCCATTGTTGATCAAGAATCCAGGCTCGCTCTAATTACACGAAGATGAACACTCCGTATAAGCCTTCTAGTCTATATCCTTTTCTTGATAATTACCTTATGATGGTACACAGACAATTTATATAGACTAGACTAGGGACCTATACTAGAAGACTAATTAGAGTTGTATTCTACCATCAAGGAGTTTGTATTCTGATTAGTTACTAAAGTAGAGTTAAACTCTTATCATAGAGTAGTTAAAATTTACTTTATAATTTCACCTTAATAATTGATTTAGTTATCTCACATGCGGGCCACATAAATTTCAACAGTATAATTGTATTATATTTGAAATTTTCAAGGTTAATTGACAATTTCTAAATAAATTTCAATTTTTTGCATGTTATGCTGTCATGTTTATGTGATTTTTTGATGTCATAATCTTTTTCAAAGTATTATATACTTATATAAATTTTGATATGTTAAAAATTCTTTATTTATAATTTTGATATATTTTTCTATTCTTATTATATCATTAAATTTATATTATAATATATTAAGAAATAGAAAAATAAATATTTTTTTAAAATTTATTTATAAAAAATTTACTCTTGCAATATCACAAAAATAAAAAATCACAAAAATATTACAAAATAATTAATGATAAATTAATACTATTATTATACTTTAAAATTATTTTTACTCTAAAATATTAAAATATCCCTGACAAAGTGGGGTTAATATTTCAATAAGATTGAAATAAATCTTATTATTACTATAACATAAAATATTTATATTATAAAATAAACCTATTTGTTTATAAACTTTAACATATTAATTGAATATGAAGTTACGTATTATACAAATAATTAGAATTTGCATTAATATTTAAAATTAAAATATTATAATTTTTCATTTTACTTTTTCGAGTTAATGAAAAATTATTTTGAAGATAAAATAATTAAATATGAATTTTAATTCTTTTTATTTTTTATCAAATAAATTTATTTAACCAAAGTTTTTTAATAACTCTTTTTGTATATTATCCAATAAATCCATTTAATTAAAATATTTCAACAGAATTAGAATTATTATTTATAAATATAATAGATTTTATTATAAAAAATTCATTTAACTAAAATCTTTGAATAAAATTAGAATTCTTATTTATGATTTGCAAATTTTATTAATAATATAATATAAAATGGTAAAATTAGCAATATAATGAACCATAATGTGCATTTTGGTCAGTTTAAAAGATTTCTCACGCTTAATTTTATATGTAGTGTTGGTATATAAAATATTTATATTATAGAAAAGTATTTAATTATAAAATTTTATATATTAAATATAAAGTTACTTATTATATAAACAATTAAAATTTGTATTAACATTTAATTAAATTAATATAAATTTTTTGAAGCCTTTTTCGTGTTAACAAAAATTATAACTTTATAGATAAATAAATGTAAAATTTAACTCATTTTTATATATTTTTAAATAAATTGATTTATCCCAATAGAAGTAGAATTCTTATGTATAAATATGATAAATTTTTATAGTAAAATCATTTAAATAATGTCTTTCAATAAAATTAGAGTTTTTATTTATAAATGCGATAAATCTTATTAATAATAAAAAATTTAAAATGATAAAATTAATAATATAATGAACAATAATAAATATTTTGGTCAATTAAAAAGATTTTTTACGTTTGAGTTTTATATGTAATTAATTATTATCTTAAATGCGTTACATGTGATTATGTATTAAATATCATTGAAACTTTTAACTTATTTTCAAAGTATAAACTTTCAATTTAAAACTTAACACCAATTTTGTAGCTAGGATGAAAAGTAAAAACTATATAAGTTGCATTAAGAATGACAATTTCAATTTTTTAGGAAATTAATGAAGTTTTTATATATGTAGATTAAAACCATAGTAAAGCTATAAATCGATTACGAAAGATAATGAACACTTTTAAAAAAAACCACCATTCATTAACAATAAAAATGTTCATAACTTTTTAATGAAAGGTGCAAGCACATTTTAATCTAAAGTACATTACATTGAAATATATTAAATAAAAAATCACTATATCTTTTTATATAATAATACTAATTAAAAAGAACTACAATGAGATTATAAATTAAAAATTTATTATAAAGCCTTAAAGAAAATCAAAAAATCATTTTGAGTAATTTAACCAAAACTATGATTTAAGCCAATGGGAAACTATTACCTTGCGAATAATTTTTTTTAAAAAAAATCAGCAATTACCCATTCTAAAAAATTAGAGCTCTCAAACTTTTTCTAAGTTTATGTAATGAATAGATTAAGGGTTAAAGGGCAAATTTGTAACTATGTTATAAGTGATAATTGAAATTTACCACTTTACTTTTTTTAATTGATATTTATTATTATACTTTTGAATTAAATACAAATTTGCTAAAATAGTTTAATTGAATATTGAATTTTGCCACTCTAATTTTGTTTGATTGAAATTTCTATAAAATTTTGATTTTTATTTAAATTTTTTTACTCAACTTTTATTTTTTACGAAAATCTAATAAGAAATTTTTTTCAAATATTTTATTTTAATAATTAAGGTTAATACATTAATTAATAAAAAATGATAAAAAATTAAGCTTTTGTATTTTATAAAATAAAAATTTGATGTTTATTTTTTTTATTTTTACGTTTTTAATAGATCAATTTTATTTTAGAATCTTTTAAAATCAAAGTTGAATGGCAAAATTTAATAAAAAATTAAAGTTTAATGGTAAATAGTAATAAATATGCTATAATTTCAAATGTAAAATAACAAATATCATTCAAAATAAAATATAATGATAAATTTCAATATCCACTTATAGTATGATTGTTAATTTGCACGTTAACCCATAGATTAAAAACAAATGTTATAATAATATTTAGAATAACATAACATTTAGGTACTTAATATACCCTAACTTTACAATTGTTGTTTGATAAATTAATTTAATGTACATTTTAACTAATTTTATTAATTATCAAATAAATTGTTTTAATTAAAGTATTTCAATAGAATTAGGAATTTTATTTATAAATTTGATAAATTTTATTAAAAAAAATCATTTAACGAAAAGTCTTTCAATAAAAAATTAGAATTTTATTTAAAAATGTGATAATAAAAAATATTTAAAATAACAAATTTAAGAATATAATAAACAATAACAAATATTTTAATCACAATCAAAGATTTTTTACATTTATAATTTTATATATAATAAATTATAGATTACATATAATTTATAAATAAATTTAATATATAAATATAAAATTAATATATTATATAATTAAAAAAGATCTAATCTATTTTTTAAACTAAGTCTATTTTTTATCGTATCCTATTTTTAAGTATAATTGAGCGAGCAACACGACAAGTGTAGGGTAGATGCTCAACGGTGTATAAATTTGTGTAAAAATAAACAAGAGGAAAGAAAAATATAATTAAGAAAAAAAAACCTAAGGGAAGAATTAACGAAGGAAAACGAAAAATATGCGCAAGAAAAGAAGTGAAAAAAAGTTATTAGTCAGCATTGTAAATGGACATTGGCAAGGATTGTACAATCTGTTTGGGTGGGCAAGGTTGATCTGACCAAATCCTGACTTCATTCTTATTTTTTTTTTAAATCAATACAAAATAATAATTTAAAATAAAATAATGTATTTTATTTAAATATAAATATAAAATATATTAATATTAATAAAAAATAAATTTTTAATAAAATAAAATAATTTAAATTTAAATAAGCACGACGAGCAGAGTTATATTTGACCCTATATTTAAGATTTAATTTTTTTTAACCGTGATTCGACGTATATAAGGTCTAATTGCAAATTTGTAATAGAAACTTATAAAAAGGGCTTTTAGGTAATTTCGAAAATAGTTTCTAGGGTTTTGGGAAATTACGTTCATTTGGTGTTTGTGGCGGTGGCAGGCAGCGGACCCAGTCTTTTTTTATGGTTTAGCCAACAAGCCAGCCCCCCTCAATTCTCTCTGCAGTAAATATTAGTAAGGTTGAAAATACGACTAAAAAAAATTTCTTAATTGTAAAATCTCTGAAAAGATTTAGGTTTTTGGTCGTAGATAGAAAGGAAAGGAAAGCGGATTGTGGAATCGATTCGTGAGGAGGGCAAAAATCGGGGGTGCGGACTGCGGATGCAGATTTGATCCAAAAGTTTCAATCCAGCCCCAGTCCCAGGCAGGCAGGTAAACAAAATGAAATGCAGATTGTGGGATTTGGCTTTGTAAATGGTGGATTTTGTTGTTTGATTTGTTTGCCTCTCTCATCGATGTGGAAAAGGAAGATGGAAAAGGGATTTTTTTTCCAGGCCAAAGTCGTAGGGGGATTTCTG
The DNA here is from genome assembly GCA_038381775.1 of Adansonia rubrostipa. Lineage (NCBI taxonomy): Eukaryota > Viridiplantae > Streptophyta > Magnoliopsida > Malvales > Malvaceae > Adansonia > Adansonia rubrostipa. The sequence continues at coordinate 4,777,654 of JBBYHM010000007.1, read as the reverse complement.
CTGCTTCCTTTGCTTCGTAAAATGGCGTAACCCTCTCTGTTTCTTTTTTTTATTGTGCATTTAAATTACAGGAAATTACTCAGAAATTCTCTTCAGCGACTGAAAGAAAGAGAGAAAGAGAGAAAGAAAGAAAGAAAATGGATCCTGGTCCTACTCGGCACCCTCATCAGCAAGGACATGGATGGGATAATAACAGCGTAATTGCGGTTTTCCTACTTTATAATCAAATCACCTCTATGGGTTTGGGATCATTCTCTCATCCCTTATACACATATGAAACAAAGCCCTGCGGCACTCAGGATATGGACTCTCCATTTGCCTAATTCATATTTCTTCCTCTCATTGACATAGCTTCTCTCTTCAATCCACAGGCTCTTGAGGGGTTTTCTGCTGCTCTTGACCACAATTTCCGGTGAGTGCTCGTCCACTGCCTTATCATCGTCTCTGCGGTAAAATTTTACTTAGAATTTCTTTCTTTTTTGTGCTTCAGAAGACAGGTACATTATTCACAAATTATTTGGTGAAAATACCCATTTTAGTGTTGCCCTTTCGCTTTAATGCTGTCATACCACTTTTGTGATTTCATTTTACTATTGAATTACTTATTTATACCAACCTTTGGCTTCATTATATCACATTTTATCTTTCCTCTTCCGCTCCCTTTCTTACTGTGCCAGGGTCGGTGGTTCATATGATGAGAGGAGATTTCTGGATGAAAGATACTCAAGGGATAATGTCTATCCAAGAAGTTCCTACCACCGAGATTTTCTGGATAGGGATAACCAACCATCTCTTCCTGCGGCTGCTGGTATCTGGTCTCAATCAAGGAGGACAAGTTATGATGATGAATATCCCCACAATCGGGATTCTAGGCGCCACCAGAAGCCTTATACTGATTCATATAGGGACATGGATACTTTTCGTGATCATGAGATCATTTCATTTCAAGATTTTGATAAGTTTCAGGATGGCTATCGTGGTGTTGACAACTTTCGTGATCATGAATTTGACAGGCCCTCCAGGTTTGGGGGACGAGAACGAGATGACTACTCATATGATGATTATGACTATAGGCCACGCATTTCCCATCATAGCAGGGACAACAGCCGTGAGAGGGATTATGAATATGGTCGACATAGTTATGATTCCGATTATGAAAGAGGCAGTCGGAGAGATGGCAATTGGAGGAGGCGTGAATCACGCGATCGAGATCGCTTGAGTAGAGAGAGGGATCAGAGTCCACATAAAAGGCATGAGAGATCACGATCACGATCACGATCCCGTGGATGGGAAGATCGTCCTAGATCAAGGTCTCCTCGAGGTCGAAACCATGGGCGAAGCCATCGAGAGGACAGCTATGATGATGGTCGAAATGAGAAAACTGAGAAGCGAAGGGATCGTGAAGAGAAATATCAGCGGGAGCATTATTCTGTGGTGTGCTTCATTTTTATGTTCCTTGTACTTCTGCTACTGCATTTGTTTTTAAGTTGTGAATTTGAATAAGAATTTTGCTGTCTCGCAGGCACCATCTGCAACTGTTGTTGTAAAGGGTCTTTCACAAAAAACAACAGAAGAAGATCTCTACCAGATTCTTGTAATATTTGTTCTTTGTTTTTGTGTTGAATGTTGTTATTGTCACTACATTTTACTTAAGTAACATTCCTCCATTTTTATGTGGTTATCAGGCTGAATGGGGTCCACTTCGTCATGTGCGTGTGATCAAAGAGAGACATTCTGGAGTTTCTCGTGGATTTGCTTTTATCGATTTTCCTTCTGTGGTACCTACCCATCTAACTAGTCAATGCTTTGTGTTCAATTTTATTGAATGTCATACGGGCTTGCTTCTGAAACAGGGAGCAGCAGCCACTATGATGGAGAGGATTGGTGATGATGGTCTTGTTGTTGATGGCAGGAAGCTTTTCTTTGAGTACAGGTAAATTTTCTTCCTACAATCATGATTGAAGTTGTTCACGTGGCACACTTTATAATCTTTGTATGTTGCTTTGTTATGCCACGTTTTAGGGAAAAATTTATATTGGTTTGATCGTAGACAGCAGGTTTATAAGAGTTTTAATGATATAATATATTGATTTATTTCAATTTGAGGGCAAAACAGTTGCTTCAAAGTACTGACTGTTGATGGATAATTCAAGATAGCTGCGAAGCAGCAAATATGGAACCCAAGAACCTGACAGATTTGTCAAAGTGTACCTCTTTATTGAGTTGCTGGAATGCTTCTGCTTAACTGTAAATCTTAAAATGAAGACTGAAATAGAGAGCTGATTTAAACATAATTAATATGTTGTGATGTCCCATGCAATGGAAATTTGAAATTGCTAATATTTTTCTCCTTGGTAAACCTTAGATGTATTACATATACTTTTTTTAAATCTGGATCAATTGTGTTATTCCAGGCTTATTGAGTAATTTTAATTTTATGTAAAGCTTCTGTATGGCTTTACCTTGACGAATTTATATGGTTGAAATCAGTACTAAATCCTAAATTTAATGAAACATTCTTTACCTCATTTCAGTTTTTTTTTTTTTTTTTGGGTGTAAATGTTTGTGGATTTCTGATGATAAAGGAAAAGAGACGAAGTTCTCCATTGTATATTACATATTTGGTTTTCCTACTGTGTGTTTGCATGCAAATACATCTAAATCTGTTCTGTTACAGTAGTAAGCCAACTGGAGGCACTGGTGGACCTTTTGGTCTTGATAATGCTGTGAAATCGGGCCATTCAAATCATAGGAGCATCACAGTACCTTCTGATTGGATGTGCACAATATGTGGATGTATCAATTTTGCACGGCGAACTTCATGTTTTCAGGTCAGTTTTGTCATTCCTCTCTTTCTTCTATCCATTACTGTTATAAAGTTTAACTGTTTAAGGTGGCGTCAGTGGTGCATCATACATCATTAGATTACATTTCTGCTCTTTGTCGTCATTCGGTCCTGAAATAGTTAATTATGGTTGGCTAGCTTCATGTTGTTTTGACTGAAGGCATGCCTGTGATGCTAGGAGCTATGCTAGGATCCACACGGATGGCACATGTCTAAAGTTGCAATGCACTTTATATTGGCTGCTGAAAACTTGATATGATCATGTACCCGTGTTTGACTGCTAAATCCTATTATTGTTGATCTATTTCCTTTACTGGGTGGTGGATTTGGTTTAATGTAAATATGCAGTTTTGCTAATGATTATGTAAAGATTTTGCCAGCCGATTCATTCATGTGCCTTTTCTCTTGACTTTCTAAGTAGTGTAATGAGCCACGTTCTGATGATGCTCCGGCTGCTGACATATCTTTATCAAATTCAACATCATTAGGAAAGAAAGGAACCGAGTCAGGTTGGTATCAGCTGTTATTTGGGGCCGACTTGTATCATTGTTTGTGCAATTGCCACAACTTATCTAAGTTATGTAATTAGGTCCTACTCATGTACTGGTGGTTCGTGGGTTGGATGAAAATGCTGACGAGGAAATGCTCCGTTATGAGTTCTCTAAACATGCTCCAATTAAGGTATATGTTTCTATTGTGATTCTCTTTTGACAGAAAACTTCCTTTTATAGCAGCTAAAAAATCTTATGGAATTAATCTGCAGGATCTTCGCCTTGTTAGAGACAAGTTCACTCATGTGTCAAGGGGGTTTGCTTTTGTTCATTTCCATTCGGTAAATCTTGCTTCTTTATGGCATTGCTTTTCTATAAAATCTATAAATACGAATGAGTTCTAAATAAAGCTGACTTTAATGATGAGTATATGCCATTAATTCCGATAATTTCTGGCCTTGCTATATGTCACTTAGAGCTGGTGTCAAAATGGAAGTTTTAGGATGCTATTACCAAATTATTCTTTTGCTGGCAGTGCACCTCTCTAGTGCAAATTAATATCAAATTTGTTGCTAACTTTTAATATTTATCATAATCCCTATTGTGCGCATGGGTATAAACATTTGGTACATTTATTGGAAGAGCTCTTTTCTTTTACAACTTATAATTTACAGTTTGGGTTTTTATAATTTGTGTCACTATATATCATGGAAAGAAGAGTCAGAGACTATTTATTAAATGAAGAAATAGTGGTATTTTTAGAATACCATTTTACTTCATCAATATCACATGTGAAGAACGCCACAAACTCTCCCTGTTTCCCGCGCAAGTGAACAGAGCAGCTTCTCTGTTGGCAACGGGGAGAAAATATCTGCAGGTGTAGGTCGCTTCAACTGCTCTTTTTCTTCATTGTTTAATTAGTGCTACTTCTAAGTTTTTAAAATGAAGCTGAGCAGCATAATCTAAGTCATATTACTGACCATGGAACATGGGGCTGCTGTTGCTATATGATGCTTATAACCTTGTGCTCTGGTTGCTTCAAAGCTATATTTTTCGTTTTCTCTTGTTTTTCTGCCTTTGTTAGTTTCTCCATATGATTGGTTTAATTGTAATTAACTGCTGGGAGTGGGAAGAAAAAAGGAAAAAAAATTAGCGTGCTTGGTTGGCAAAATTATTTTTAAGCTATAACTGAGCATGTTTGATGTCAAGTAGGTGGATGATGCCACAAAAGCACTTGAAGCTACAAATGGAACAACCCTTGAGAAGAATGGACAAATCTTAAGAGTAGCATATGCAAAGAGCATTCTGGGGCCAGGGTCAGGGACATCAGGACCTTCACAGTCAAGCAGCCTTGCAGCTGCGGCAATAGAGGCAGCAGCATTTTCTCAACAGGTATTTGATGTTATCTTTAGTTTTTATGATGATGTCATCTAAGATGTTTAATTTCGAGAAAATTATATTTGCTGCCCTAAATTTTAAGCTTTTTTTTTTTTTTTTTAATGTTTTGGACACTACAATTTAAGTTAATGTATTAGCATTTGCTGTGAAACCTCTAATTTAGATAATTTGTTTAAAAAATGCGTTTTAATGTTTGGTTATATAGTTATATATTCAGTATGATGCTTTATATATATATTTTTTCCTTTTGAAATGTATTGTATAAAAGAGTCCTTTTGAGAAAATTGGTTATCTCAGCAAAATATTCTAAAAGCATGAAACACCATTAATTTTTTAAGCAGTGAGAAAGAGCGTAGCAAGCAAATTATTATTTTCTATTTACTTGGAATCTCATTTGCCTTTCCTCCAAGCCACCATGGTCTCCCTTCTATAACTTTTGAATAAAAAAGCTAAAATGATTAAAAAATGAGTTGTGTTAACTGCTAACAAATAAAAATTGTTTAACTTTAAAAACATAGGAGATTTAATTCTAATATAGACTGGTAATCTTGTAATCTGTTGTTTCTAAAATGGGTTTTGGTTGTGGTCTATCATGACTTATCTTGTTGATAGTCAACCATTGATGTGGTTTTTGTTTACCGGCATTCAGTCCAACTCTATCTTAAAATCCTATTCAATCTGGACTGGATTAACGTGTCTGCCTATTCTAGCAGACCTTGTCAATGATGTATTCTGGAAAAAAAATTTGAATGCATGGTGGTAAACTATTTCTCTTCTGTACTTCTTTCTCTTATAATATTCTCGGTTTATTCGTTTTATGGTAATTTTCTTTTGCAAATGGTTTGTCCTTAATGTTAGATAAATCCTGCATCTGTCTGCCAGCTGCTGTCACATTATTGAATCTCTACTTCTCAAATTTACCCAACTTATCTTTTTTCCCCCCACAATTACTCTGCAAACCATAATTTGTTCTAGGCTAACTCGCTTGCAGATAGATTACTCAAATGTCCTAGGCTAGGTAGGTTATCTTGCATTGCTAATATCACTTGGTGGCATGCGTCATGTTAAAATCTATACCGATGAGATATTATGCACGAACTTTTGAGGGATGGTTGGATTGTCAAGTTGGTGACATTTGATCATCTGTTTGCATTTATAGTTGGGACTTGAGTGTGTCCTCATTTACACAAGAATTTATAGTACTGAGCTGCTCTGACATAGATTTGTGAATTACAGAACCAAGTGCTTAATGTGTTTGCACATGCTGTCATGCGTGTTGTTCAACTATAAAACTTTGACCATTGAGACAGGAACATATGCGCTATCTTGAATAGACCTGACTTGTCTTGTGCAGACCATATTCATTAATTACGCTAATGTTAGGTTTGGTTCCAAGGAATAAAATAGAGGAATGGAATGACTATTCGGTGAGAACAGAATAAGAGAATAGAATAGACTAGGAATGGAATATAAAGGAATATTATTAAATTGTTTGGTTGGTTAAAATTATGTCAAAGGATAGACAAGGAGTAATATAAAATGACTACTTTAACCTTATTACAATAATAATTTATTTATAAAATCAAACTTATTATTTTAATCTCTTAAGTAAAACATTATTAACATCTAGAATATTATTTTAAAATATTATATTATATTATATTTAAATAGATATTTATAATAATATTTTAATATACTATATTTCAAATTTATAAATAATATTAAGAATAATTTATAATGTATTATATTTAAAAGTAATATTTTAAACAGAATTTAAGTTTTAATAATATTTGAAGATATTTTAATGTTTTTTATTTAAGAATAATTTATTAAATATTAAAAAGCTCTTCCTGTAAATACTTGATTTCTCTCTTTTTTTTACTGCTCTCTCTCTAGTTCACCCCTCTCCTTCTGACACTACAAAAGCATCAGTTAACCATGTTCTTTTTTTTTTTTTATATTCCAGAAACCCAGTTTCAGGCAGTAGTGCCGCCGTATGCCGTTGTTGGCCACTGTCATCCGATGTCCTTTTCACTCCAAAATTTCACTAAAATGGATCTTTGTCTCCTCTTTTGATTCTGTAATTAGTTTTTCCTAAATCTTCCCCTAGAAGCATAATTCTAATCCTAAACTCCATGACTGAAAACCCTAAAAGCTCCACCTTTAGCTGCTATTTAGTGTCCGATTTTTTTTGTATGTCTTTCCCCTTCCTTCCTTTCCACTAAATTTTTGAGATCCTAAGCTTCCCAAAACTACCCTACCAAAATCCTATAAGAGAAAATCTTATCTTTTTCCCTCATTGTTGATATGTTTTGCACGTGTGTTGTGATTTTTTTTTTGAAAACTTTAAAAATTTTCCTTTTATTTTTTTTTACCTCTCTGGTTGGTTGGCCTCCAGCATTGCTATTAGCTCCCTCTTCCTCTCTCTTTCCCTCTTTTGCTCCTTCTCTACCAAATGCCGATTTGTTGGTTTTTGGTGAGAGACAGCAGCTGGGAATGGGCAGTTTCGGTTTTTTTTTTCTTTTTTTTTTTCTATTATAGGTATGGCCTAACAGCTGTTCCCGGGGGGGGGGGGGTGTGGACCAGGTGCATGTGGGTTGAATGCAATACCCATTACATTGGACCTAACATGGTAAACATATAGTGCTTGGTCTGTCATTAGCACCATTATTTATTATTAATTGATGTTTAATGTGTTGAGAGAAAAATAAAGAAGATAAAAACAAATTGTCTCATTATGGAAGTATCAGCACTGTGTAGTTGTAGATCTATTGATCTTAGATGTAACATGAAAGAAACCAAAAAAAGAAAGGATCAGGAAACTTCGATCATGATGTTTGGGATACCGTGAAATAGCTTGGTGCGTGGAACTGGCAGAAAGAACCTGAATGAGTCTGTGGAACTGAAATAGAGAAAGAAGGCTCTATATCTGATAAAAACCATCAAAGAACTAAGAAGTACAAAATAAATAAGGAGAAAATGTAAGAAGCTGTCAGCTGCAAAATGTAGAATTTTATGTCATTGTATGTTGTTATTTAAAGCGAGAAGTATTTTGTGTGCTGATATCGTGAAAACTCAGATTTTAAGGTTATTATTGGACCTTGGCTTGATGGGTTAGCTTCGAGGCTGGATGTTCTTTTCATTTGTGGCATATGTCTACCATTTGATGTGGTCTAGAAGCTTAAAAGAAGCAAACATTATGGAGTTCCTTGTATTAGGAACCCTTAGATAAACTATTGTGTTAAGAATACGATTGCTTTTGTAGTATTTCATCTTCTTTATCTGCAGGAAAACTGAGCAAACTTTGTATTATCTTTTCATTATTTGATGAACAGTTTTCCCCCCTTTTTTTAGAAATATGGTAGAGATATAAGAAACATGCCATGACAGTGAAAAATCTATTTCTTATTGTTTTAAATGCAAAGAATTAAAATGTGGTAAGGCCATTGAAGCATGACTGGTTGATGAGTTCTGTATTTTAATTTTAGTGCGTTTTGTTTTTATTTTTAATATTGGTTTTGTATGAAGGTGAATTGCTAGAACAGAAGCCAGAAAGCCAAACCCGAGATTTTCCTAGTTAGTTTGTTAAATAATGTGCATATTAGTTTCCTTCTTTTTTCAGTTTATATATGATATTTAGGGTTAATTACCAAGTTAGTCCCTATACTACTTTTCTCAATTAAGTACTTGAAGAAAATTTTGGCTCAAATAGGTACTCAAATTATCATTTTCTTTTAATAATGTCCCCTTTTCAGGTACCTATTTGTTTGAAAAAAACCATAGTTAAAGTACCTATTTATGGCAAAAAATTCTAGAGGTACCTAATGGGAAAATGTGGTTTAGTGCAAGGACTAATTTTGTAATTAACCCTAATATTTAACGTGCATGGTGATGATTCCATGCAGGGGTGGCCATTCTTTTTTTTTTGTTTTTTAATCTTTTGTAAATTTTATGTAATTACACGGTATACAAAGCTGTTGCTTGTTTCCTGTATCCTCGTTGCCATCTTAGTTGCAAATGCTTCTTGGTCTCAGTATTGTCATTTATCCTTTTAGTATGATGCTGTTGGATGGACACCAAAGGAATATAATCAAGACGACAAGCAGTCTACTAGCTGGCAGGAGCAAGTTGTCGGTTCAGTTCCAGTTCAACAAGATGGTTCGGCTTTGCATTCTGGGTTTGTGTGGGATGAAGCCTCTGGTTACTACTTTGATGCTGCTTCTGGGTTTTACTATGATGGAAATACAGGTTTATTTTTGCATTTTCTTCAAGCTTTCCATGACAATTTTTTTGCAGATTAGAAGTCAAAATATTAGGATACTGATTTTTAGATCTTTTAAAAGAACTATCTTGTGATTTTGGCGTAATTATTTCTAAACAACTTAAATTTCCTAGTTGTATAATGAAAATATTATTTCGTTAGGAGTTGCAATTCAGAAATTTTCATGATGCATGTTCCCTAGCTCAAATTGTCATTGGTGGGTGAGGTTAGGTTGGATCGTAGCTTTAATCCTTACCAAGAATAGATAGATGGTAAACTCTGAATAGAACTTGGGAACCATATCTTCAATGTTGGCAAAGTAACTTTTTTGTTATCTGTTTCTCTCAGAGACAGACACATGCATGTATACGCTTATTTATAGCAAATTATGATCAAAAGTCAGCTGTAGGCATGTTGTAGCAGATGAATTCGGGTTTGTGGCTCATTGTTTAATTGGCAAATATATTTTGCGGGAAGTAGGTTTAAGATTTTGGAGTGAATTATGGTTTTTGTCTTAATTGGCATGTGTTCACAACAGTGGCTGGAAGATATAGCGGAGGTTACAAATTTCTGTGAGCATTTTTCTAGGAGTTTGGAATTCATTTTGGGTGAGATTTAAAGGGGAGAGGAGTTGGAAAATATGTAGTTTGTGAGATTATAAGACGGTCTGCTATAGATTGATGAAACAATAGAAGATGATATTTTGTGGCAGTTCCAAGTGCTGCGAACAATAACAGAAGTTTCTGATAAATAAGTGGACAATGACCTAATAGTTACTTCATCGACTTGAACTAATTCGACTTTTAAAGAACATATATTCTAACCAAGCTATTGATGTGCCCCATATATATTAACTACTGGTAACAGAATGCACTGTTATTCTTGTATGGAGAGGGGGGGGGGGGAAGTGAAATGTTTCTATGTCAATGCAAACATAAATTTCCTAAGTTTATTTTTGGAGTTCAATATATAGCAATGTTCTAGAGTTACGAGTTTAGACCTAGTTTCTTATTGGTTGTTTCAATATGCAGGTCTTTATTATGATGGTAACAGTGGGATTTGGTATTCTTATGATAACCAATCTCAGCAGTACATCCCTTGCAGTGATCAGAATGACAGCAAAACACCTGGTAAGCAGTCTGAGCCTTCCAAGGGAGCTGATGGTTCTGGTAATAGGAAGGTAGTAATAACGGCGCCAGCTGCTACTGTCACATCAGTTGAGAAGGCAGCCTCTTTACCTGATGCGGTTCAAGCTGCTGCAACAGCAGCACTAGCTGCAGAGAAGAAAGAGAAGGAGAAAGCAAAGGAGATAAAACTTGCATCTAAAAGCAGTATTCTGGCTAATAAGAAGAAAATGAATAATGTGTTGACAATGTGGAAACAGAGGAGTCATGAAGGACAGGCAACCCGTTTAGCTCTTGATGAAAATCACCTTTCTGCGTCATCTGAGGATAGACATCTGTCATCTGGACAACATGCAAAGAGCAAGGTTAAATTAGATGTGATGGGCCTGAAGGAGAGTAACACATCAAGTTCAGGAGTCAATACAACTGCCCATGGTGCAGTGAGTGGGGGTTTGGAGTCTCCAGGCAAGGCAAGGCCTGTAAGCAACAGTTCAGGTGGAACTTTAATGGGAGTTATAAGAGGCTCTGCAAGGGGCCTGGTGAAGTCGGATACTCCGTATTCTGGATCATCTGCTGGAGTTTCCACCTCTTCGGCTGTTGGAAGTGCTGAAAGTTCATTTTCATCAACAAATTCAGATATGCCCGCGGTTGTGACTCCCTTTAGGACGGATGCATCTGCATTGGGTTCTTATACACCTTCAACCGTAACTGCGAGTGGTAGAAGAAGGTTTTCTGAAACTCCAGTGCCTTCTGCTGCCAACAAAGAGCAGTCTCAAGCCGCTTACAGAGACCGGGCGGCTGAGAGGAGGAACTTGTATGGTTCATCATCTTCCATTGGAGATGATCTGGCTGACAATGAGCTCCGGAACTCAAGTAAGCTTGTTTAACAGCACTGAATGTTATTCGTTCATATTTTTCTAATCATTGTGTTTCATACTGACAATTTTCTCCAAAATAGCCCTCGTATTTCTTTTAGATATTTCTTGTTTAAGGGTTTTGGTTGTGTAACTTGATGGCTCCATTGTTTTATCTTTAAAATTTTCTATTAATTTGTGAGAAATTCTGTTTCAAGATCGAGAAATGGCATTCAAAAAATTCTCCTCAGATCCAATGCCTTTCCCACCTGGTGTTGGTGGCGGGCGTGGGGCTGTGTCAGATGATGTTGAAAGCTTTGAGGTTATCACAGCAGAGAAAGCAATTGATGAGAAAAATGTGGGCAACCAAATGCTCCGCAGTATGGGTTGGCATGAAGGATTGGTACCACTCTCTCCAGTACTTTATAGCTGTTGATCTTTTGTTTTTCAAGTGCTATTGAGTTGCTTGATTTTTCCCCTTGTAGCTGCTTTTCCTGCTTTTCTGTCCTCTTTCTTTTTCTCAAATACTGTATATTTCCAACTTTCCGTTCTCAAACATCTACTGCCTTTGGCTCTTAATTTTTTCCTACATACCCACTTCCAAGACATATTAGATGGATATCCATCTCTTTTTGACCCTCCAAAATATATGGAAAACTGTCTCTCAAGACATTGGAAAAAAATTGAACACGTCTTTGTTAGACATATACTCCTATATAATACTTGCTTCCAAGTTCTAGCAACATGGACTCAAACCCTTGCATTCAATTGTTGGGTAAAAAGATGATAAGCATGCAAAAGGACAATGAAATGCCTAGTTTTAGTGTGTTAGTACTAATTACACATATAAACTGTATAAATTGTAACTGTGCATGTTTTGTTCTTTAACGTTTTTCTTAAATTGTAGGGGTAAATTTGAGAGATGAATTTAAGTGGTACATGATGACATGAGTTGCCATTTTGCATAACTCTTAACTAATTTTAAATCTGGGGGATTGTTGTGTGTGTGTGTATTTTTCTTCTTGTTTTTGTGCATATGAAATGATGATGAAAATAGGGACTGGGGAAGGATGGAAGTGGAATGATAGAACCAGTTCAAGCGCAGGGCATGGATGGTAGAGCAGGACTTGGAAGTCAGATGAAGAAGAAGTTGGACCCTAGCCTTGAGGTGCAAGCCGGCGATAGTTATAAAACTGTTATTCATAAGAAAGCACTTGCTAGGTTTCGTGAAATGTCTTAGCCTCTTTAGATTAGATAGACAGACAGGTAAAAAGATGTGGAAATTATTGCCTTTGTTTATGAAAACTTTTACATATATTTATATATATATATATATATATATTACTAATGAATGAATGTTGACGTGGTTTGGAACTTCTTGTCCAGCAATTTGGAAAGAAATTTCAGATTCATAGCTTTTAATTTTGGAGTGAATGAGTTTGGGTTGTTTATGGAGGGCCTACCTGACTGCGATGATACTTTGTCTATTAATTTATTTATTATTCGTTTTTGCGGCAAAGTCTTCCATAATCTATAGATTAAAGTAATCTCATGGGAGATCGCTTCCCCTTTTCTATAATTGTCATTTTTCATTTTAAAAAAGTGATGTGAGATCTGTATATAATTTCGTCTTTTATGTTATGTTTGTGTTAGTGTCATATTGAATTTAAGATATTATATATTTATATAAATTGATCGGTTAATGATTCATTTCACAAAAGTTTTAACATGTCATGCCGTTTTTAATTTTTATGTTATATCATGTTTTAATTATTCTTTATAGTATTTATGCCGCATAATTATTGGTGTTTGAAGTTGTTAAAATCTAATTGATACTATTTAATATCTCACAATATGTTATGAGTTGTCATGTTTATGTTGCGTTTTATGTCGTAATTGATATAATATATTATATATTTATAATAATTTTGATATAATAATTTGTTTTGCTTAGATTTTGACAATTTTTTTTGTGCCGTGTCGTGATATATTATATTTGAAATTGTTAAGTTTAATTGATATTATTTGCATAACTTTTAATTTTGTGACGTATTTTATTGTATCTTATTTATGTTTACTTTCATGTTATAATTATATTCACATTATTATTCATTTATATAAATTAGATATAAAAAATAAATTTTTTTAAGGAAATTATTTATAAAAAATGTACTCCTATAACAACAAAATAAAAATTATAAAAATGTTGTAGGATAATTAATATTAAATTATTAACACAATTATTATATTTTTTAAATTATATTTTTTAAATTACCTTTTTTGTAACGAACTTAAATATATCGGGTGAAAAACGGTTAACGTTCTATGGATGGAACAAATTAGTGTCAACTTTATGTGCTGCTGGGCTAAAAGGCATCAGTGGCTCTCAATTAGACAAACGCTTCATTTAGATGGGTAGTCTTGGTAAATTAACTATAAATATAATGATGAGATTAATTATTGCAGTGATAATATTAAAATTAATAATGAGTTATATGTTTGAATAATAATGTAGTGATGGTAATGAATTGAGAATAAAAAATTACTATTAAGACATTAATGTAAAAATATATTGATAAATTATTTTTTTGTATATTTTAATAATATTTATATTTAAAATTCTAGAAGTTATTGTTTTATATATTCATTTAAATATTTTACTTAATTATAATATAAGTATAAAATTTATTATTATATTAAATGAATAAACAGTTAAAAACCTTAAGTAAAAATAACAGTATAAAATTACAAAATAAATAATTTTATAAAATTTTAATAAAAAATGATTAAATGAAAAAAAAAAAAAGATAAGGTGAGGGAACTTTAAGGCCAATTGAAATAGCTTGATCCTTGTCCCTAACTTCAGTGAAAGTGGGAGATAAATGCACCGCAGGTGCAATCAAAATGCACGTCAGTGTATTTACAGGAAAATATCCCCTTGGACATTATTGTGCTCCTTTGGACCTTACTGCAATTATATTTTAATTCAAGCATTCTTGTATTCCTTTTGATTTTTGGGAATGGATTTTGTAGCTTTTTCGATAATCGTAAATATCTGAGCTTAAGAACTTAATAACTATCTTCGTTGGGAACAATTTTTTTAGATGATTTCTACATTTTCAACATCTTTTTAGTCATATTTAAATGGCTGTATGTGCATTTGGTGAAAAGGTGCTATTTTGAGCCTCTAATTTCGGATATACAGAACGAATATTTAAGAAAAATAATTTATTAATATTTTCTTGTCAAATTTTGGAAATCTATTTCTGTGGATGATATCGCTATCAAAGTTTCCCAATTTTAGGATTTTTTTTTTTGAAATTTTTTCGTAAAATTTGGAAAGTTGACCGTTATATATTTTTATTGATACCTATAAAATATTTATGCCAATACTCACTTCGAAAAATCAGGAATATTCAAGGAAAAATTTGTATTGGCATTTTTTATCATGAGATATCAAGTTGGCAATTTTACCAATTATTTTTTAAACTTTTCATTACATTGTGAGTATTTTGCTCGTGATTTTTTTGGTAAAAACTTGTTTCAGATTTCTAATTTTTATATTTACCATTTTATAAATTAATATTTTGAATAATATATTGTATTTAATTCATTTTATATAAGTTTTAATGTATTTTTTGAAATTTTCTCTGTTATAAAATACGAGTTTTTTTTTATCTGTAAAATTTTTGGTAGAATTTTCTCAAGTTTTGAATTTCAAAATTCTTTGAATATTTCCATTGAACCACCATTAAATCAGTTCTTCATTCATTTTGTTTTATGAGTTTTTTATTTTTTTCAAAATTTTTTTATTTTCAAGATATAGAGTTTTCTATCCAATAAATTTTTTTAGTAAGACTTTTCTAAGTTTATAATTTTTAAAATTCTTCAAATATTGTTGTTAAATTTAAATTGAATCAGTTTTGTAAAATTCAATTTATTTTATGAGTTTTGTATTTTTTTTACTTATATAATTTTTCCTAATAAGGGTTCTTCTCGTAAATTTTACGAGTTTTGAATTTTAATAGATTTTTTTGAACATTAGAATTGATTTTGTTATTAGAATAAATTCAATTGATTATATGAATTTTATTTCAAATATATAATTCTTAATCTTTATAATTTAGTCATTCTAATTAGTTTTTATGGTATAATTTTACATATTATATATAAATATCACTTAAAATGCTCTAGAAATGGATTATGTCATTTATGAACTAAGCCATAAAATGGCAAAAATAACAAATTTTAATCAAATAAATTTTTATTTAAATCTAATCAAAATTACACGTAATAAATATATATACAAAGATGGAATGGTGTAGAAAAATTGCTTGGCCGACCTGAATCCCTATAAATAAGGATGCTCTGATTCATTTTGAAGCTTTGGTTATAGGCATGAAAAAGTAATAAAAAAAAAAAAATTTTTTTACTTAGTTTTCCTAAGTTTTTTAAGGTACAAGCGTTTTTCTTTTTTGTTTTTCTTCATTCTTATTCATTTTTCATTTCATTTATGATTCAACATCATGTTAAAGCTGATGGATTTTCATCCATATTGAAAGACTAAATATGGTTATTATATATATATATATATGGTATTTTTTTGTTATTTTATTTATATTTTGAATTTTATATTATAAAATAGTATTTTTGTGATAATTTTGATTTTGTTGTATATGTGTATTGATGTTTATGTTGTTCTTTTCATAAATTTTGTATGTTAATATGTTGTTAAATATTTTCTGTATATTTATTTTTTTCTTTTATTTTTATTTAAGCCTGGTAATAATTATTTATGTTCATTTTCATTATTATATATATTAAAACATGTTTACATTTTATGTGTCTTGGTTTGGCCGAATCTGCTAGGCTATTTTGATGATGATTTTGTGCCTATTTTTGTGATAATTTTATGTTTCCTTATTTTCTAGGTTTTTTGCAATATTAGAAAACATAGGTGCCAAATTGAAAAATATGTAGAAAATTTTTACGCTAGTCTTGGTTTCGCCGAATGCCTCATGGGCCATGTGGAGATGGATTTGTGTGTTTTTAAACATGTTTTAAGTATTTTTAACACTTTAGGAGTCATTTTGCAATTTAAGAAAGTTTAGGGATTAAACTGCATAATATGAAAAAATGTGTTTTATGGCTAAAGGTACTTGGGTGAATCTTCATGTGTATTTTTTCCATGATTTTTGTGTTGATTCTCATATCTTTTGATGATTTTTTGAGATTTTTTTTGGTGTTTTTCCATGTAGGGACTTAAATGTAAATTTAAAAAAGTTTAGGGACTAGTTTGCAAAAAGTTGAAAAATTTTATTTCAAGGCCAAGGTGTTTGGTTGGATCTTCATGAGTATGTTTTTTTGTGTATTTCACGTTTATTCTCCTATGGTTTGGTGATTTTTTGTGATTTTTTGTAATTTTTTATTTAAAGACCTAAATGCAAAATTAGAAAAGTTTAGGGACTATATAGAAAACTTTAGTATTTAGGGATAAAAGGATCATTTTTGTCACTTTTAAATATTTTATTATTCCTATGGTCTTTCATAGTGGCATAAAAATTTTTAGAACTTTTGTATTCTCTTTGTTTTCCTTTAGGGTACGAAATTAAATTTTGAAAAGTTTAGGGTTTAATTACATTTTTTGCATTTTAAGCGAATTTTAGTATTTGAATTTCCCTATTAAGGATAGAGTCATCATTTCTCATCATATTAGTGTCGATTAGGATACTGAGATACTTTTGTGTCGAAGGTATACACTAAGGGCATTTTGGTAATTTTTTTAAAACTGAGTTCTAGGTAGTTGTCAGGATGCTTTAGTGGAAAAAGTGTATATTTAGGATAGGTTCATCATTTCATGATCATTTTAGTGTCCATTAGGGTACGAGGATATTTTTACGTCGAATGTATATTTCAAAGACATTTTGGTAATTTTTTAGAATTGAGTCTGATGTAGTCATTGGGATACTTTTATGACAAAGGTACATATTTAGGATATGTTCACCCTTTTACAATTATTTTCGATCTTTTAAGGTTACCAAGATGCTTTAATGATGAAGGTATACATTGAAAGCATTTTAGTAATTTCACGTTAGAACCAAGTCCTATATGATTACTAGGATGTTTTCATATCAAAAGTACATATTAGAAAGGGTTAGTCATGTTAGACAATTTTCGGGTCTTAGGGTTAATATTTTTAATAAAAACGGATATATTTTTTTAAATTAAGGCAATGTCCCAAGTTAAAATAGTATGTAAAATTTCTCCTAATATATGAGAGGGATTCTATGGATTATTTTAACAATGAGATATCCTTTTCAAATAAAAAGTTAGATTTTTTTTTAATTTTCGTAAAAATAAAACTTTTCGTATTCCATCGGCCTTCTGTAAGGTATAAAAGATATTTTGATTTTTAAAAACCTTTCATACTCCACAGGTTCTCTAGTAGGGTATGAAAAGAGAATGGTAAAAACTTTTGTATTCTCTTGGTGATAAAAACTTTTGTATTCTCTTGGTTCTCCGAGAAGGTACGAAAGATATTGTGATTTCCAAAAAATTAAAACCTAACTTTCTTAGAAGAATAAATTGGTTTAACAAAATATTATGGGAATTATAAGAAAATATTAAATATTGAAACCAAATAAAAAACATAATTTAAATTAATATATGATTAATAAGGTATCGATTTTTGAGCGTCATGACAGGGTTAATCATTACTCATTATTGTAACTGACTCTCAGACCTTTTCACGTGATCTCTGGTATCAATGTGGACCTCGAGTTTTTTTGAGGGTTTTATAACTCTCAAAACATAAACTTTGATAAGTGATCGATTTTACCTAATAAATAGATCGATGGCGACTTCAAAACAAATGGTCATTTTGTAACGACTATTTAGAGTTAAGTCCAGTGAGTGGTTCTTCTCGACAACGTGGTCCCTAAACACAAAAAATAAAGAATAATAAAATAATGATAGTATGGCCCCTATAATAAAAAAATAATGATATATGGATTTATCTAGGAATAATGGGTACCTCTGCTGTTTTAAGTCGGGTTGGTCAGGATTCGTATTCATGTCATATTGTGATAGCTTGGCAACTCCATTGGGGATAGGTTAGAGAATCAGACCTAAAAATTAATTACATGTTAAATAAATTTTGATTCAGTTGGTTTCAATAAATATTTAATAATAATTCCTGACATTTCTAAAAATTTTCTTTTATTTTTTCCTTACTCTTTTTTTGTGTTTCTTTTGGGAATTTAGGATAGGGGTTTTATTTTAATGATATCTCACAAGAATGGTTTGTTTATACGTTTGCGCCCACTGATCACGTATATAGTATTTTCTCTTTTGGATCTCAAAAAGGGGCGTAGGTACCTAATATTTTAAGTGGAGGTGAAGTAGCTCTGCCTTATGAGGTGTTAGCCTCTGTTTGGGCCAGTGAAAAGCCTATTGGGTGTAAATTCCTATGTCTGCCTGAGGTGTTAACCTCATTACAAGTATGGAAGATACTCCCACTCAAATTCAACCTTTTTCGACATAAACCCGTAATCTATAAGGATAGGGTACCTTGTTAGTCCATTCCGGGCTCAGGGAGCTACTTGAAAACTGATTTAGAGGTCTAACCTAAACCTCATATAGTGAACCTTAGTGACCTCTTAATTGAAGCCATGCATGATTTAAAACATCACTGAAAATTAGTGACACATGAAGGGATAAATATACCTTTCTCTTTCTTGTCTCTTTTTATTTGATTATTTATGTTTATTTAGATGATTTGTTGTTGTATTATTTCTTCATGTTAAATTTTATTATTATTTGGATTTATTATTTCTTGTAGATGCTAACCTATTTATTTATTTATTTTTTCTTTCCTTAATGCATTTTTCATCCACATACAGGGACGCTTGCTTTAGACTTGAATTTCAGCTCAGTTGAATTTTCATTAGATTTCATGGTTGAACAAGTGGTTATTTCCAAAACATTTGAGGAGATTCGTGACAAATTTGAGCTCAATTAGAAAAAGTATGGGGATTGCATATCAAAGAGTTATGTGTCAGAGTTGCCAAAAATTGCACATTTGGATCTCCGTTAGAATAATTTAAAAGAATTGGTAGAGATATGGGATCAACAGAGAATCATTAAGCGGGCCCGATTTATTGAGAAATATGGGCAGATCGCACTTCTTGCTAGAGAACAATTTGATGAATAGCTGGTTTGAGCCATGATTGAGTTTTAGGATCCTTCATTTTAGTGTTTTTTGTTTATTCAACATGATATAACCCTAATTATAGAAGAGATCTTAGCCTGCTTGGACTTGGACCTTTGGAGACCAACCCCGTTTATTGCAAAGAATGTAACCCAACTAGCTTTCCTAAGAAATTAAGCGAAGTTCTTGATTTAGATTTGGAGACAGGTCACTGTTTTATCGAATGGAAAGGGAACGCTAGTGTTATTTCACAACAATTTCTTAAGGGATACATCCGAAATGCTTTGACACTGAAAAAGCTCTTGATGCTTTCACCTTAGCCATATATAGTTTTTTCGAGAATATTGGGGCATGTAGAGGTAGTGGTTATGGACTTATTTAGTCGATTAGAAAGAAATATACACTCAGCCCCAGCCATTCTAGCAAAAATAATCCAAGCACTCAACACATGCCAAACAAGGAGGTCAAGGTAGATTTTTCGGGAGTGCTTTACTGTTGTATATTTAGGGTCCTTATTGTATCCTTTTTTAAGAGTTTATTAAGAAGCAGTGGCCCAAATCAAGAACCAAAAATCAATGGGTTCAAACACTCAAGAATTTCTCCTGATGACATAACCCGGACAGCACCTTGGTTCTAGCCAAAACGTTTTATTTATCGATGCGGTGAGCTACTCTTCATGCCTTTACTGGGTATATGGAGCACTATACGGTATGCACATTTGCTGGTTTAGAGATATTACAGTTCACTGTAGTTCATTCCTATGACTTTGAACATAGCTAACATGGATCAGGTATATCAAGGTGAGAATTGTAGAAAAACACTTTAAGTAGTTGCTGTGCAATGGAATGAGAGACTTGAGTTTGGGTTGCGTGTGTATATAGATCAGACCATGCCAGCCTATGAGGCTTTTGGAGAAATGTTCATGGATGTGACTTGATTATTCCTGGCATAAATAAGGCCATTTTTAGAGTATATATCTGACCACAACCTATCATGCCTTCTAAGATTGATTTGGTTGAGGAAGAAGCCTCTAGAGAACAGAAAAGAATGATTGAGGAGAATATAATACTTCAAGAAGAAGTTGCCTATCTGAGAATGAAGATGGAACCAAAAGGGAAAGAAGTGGAAAGAATGGAAGAATAGTGTTATTTAATGAAGAATGATTGGATTGAGCAAAACAAAAGACTCAAGCTTGCTGGGATATTCGGGGGCTTCAGTAGGACTTCCAAAGGAATGATGAAAAGAAATGCATAAGCTTCGTTAGGAACTAAAAGTTTGGAAAGGTAAGCCCTTAAAAGGAAAAGGCAAGGTAGCCATTTATGAACAATAGTGAAAGGCACATAGTGACACTCATCTTCAACTGGGGTGGTCCACAGAAAATGTTAGCTGTATTAGCTTTGAATTAATCTTAGTTTTGATATAACTGAAACTTAAGCTTAATTAGCTTATGCTTAAATATTTACAAGATTAGTATTTTTTCATGAAATATTTCATAAATACTTTGAAAAATACTAGAATGTTTTTAACTTCTTCAAGCACTCAAAAAGATGTTCTTAGTACATATTTTTATATAAAACATTTTTGAGATAAGTTTTACATGTTTTAAAGTCATGAAAGACCTTTTAAAATTAATTTTCATGTGAATGTATCGATACACTATATGTATGTATCGATACAATACTTGGTAGTAGCTAAATAACCTTAAAATGCAGAAATCACTGTTCATGTATCGAGGCAGAGCATTCTGTATTGATACAAGACTGTTCATGTATCAAGATAGATCTTTCTGTATCGATACAGGACTGTTTAACGATCATATTTTAGACCGTTAAACACAATGGATCGATACAGAGGCACGGGGAACAACAAGAAATGATATTTTAAAGGCAACAATGGCTATATTCCTTCACCAAATGTTCCCAATGGCTAGAATCATGACCAAGGCTATAAATAAGCCGCTCTAGCACCTTCAACAAGAGAGGAACCAAAAGAATTATGCTTAAAGTCAAATCCTTCTCTTTTCCATCATTTTCACTAAGTACTTCATTTTGTTATAGGATTAATTCTTCCTATTTTTGTATTCTTTATTTTGCATCTTTAGATACATATTTCCCTTGAGCCAAAATTCTTGTAAACACCTAACCTTTAGCGGTTTTATTTGTTTACGCTCAAATCCTTGCAAAAAGGGGAGGTTCCTACTTAGCCAATGAAAAGTAGAGAAGGTTTCTACTTAGCCTTCAAAAGTAGTGAGAAAGGGTTCTATCTTAGCCACAAAAGATAGGGGGTAGAGGTTTCTATCTTAGCCTTGAAAGATAGGGATTGTAAAGGTTATACCTTATCCTTGAAAGGTAAACAATTCAAGTTAATGAATTATGGAAATCTGAGGTAGAGCACGTAAGCAATCGAGGCCGAACCTCTATAAATCATCGAGTTTGCTTCTCTTTTCTTTGTCTTTTATTGTTTATTGCTATTCACTAACTTGCACTCTAAAGTTTATCATTTAGATTTCTCAATTTTATTTATCAAAGTTTTAATTTACTAAAATTTTTAGAAATCAATTCACCCCCTCTTGATTTTATTCACAACTAAATGGTCTAACAATTGGTATCAGAGCTTGTGTCTCATTCTTATAGGCTTAACATCCTTGAGCAAAGATCCAAAAAAGACCAAGGAAATGGCTAGTGGTGATATTTTCGATATGGGCCAAGAAGGACATTCAATCATGAGGCCTCCTCTCTTCAACGGTGAAGATTACCCGTATTGGAAAATAAGGATGAGGCTATTTGTCCAAACAAATGATTATCAAGTTTGGAAGATAATCATGAAAGGCCATTCATCCCAACAAAGATGGTAGGTGCTCTTAAAGTTCCCAAGGAAGAGTGTGAATGGGATGAGAAAGACACTAAAATGGCTTAACTTAATGCCAAGGCCATGCACACACTTTTTTATGCATTAGGCCCCAATGAGTACAATAGGGTGTCTTTGTATGATAATGCCAAAGAGATATGGGACAAGTTGGCTATCACACATGAAGGGACCAATCAAGTCAAGGAGTCCAAGATAA
>JBBYHM010000007.1:4729454-4755308 GCA_038381775.1 Adansonia rubrostipa | reverse complement strand
AGCAAGAGATCAGTTCCTTAAAGTTGTTAGACTATATATGCTTCAAAGGACAGCAAAACAATTGACCAAGTGTGCCATAATCAGATTTTTACACCTAATACTATATCAAACTCAAGCAAGCATGAAGAAAACATCAGAATAATAACAAAAATTAAACATTTTAAAAAAGTAAAAGAACCTCACAGAAGAGTGCTATGTTTTGACGAACCATTGATAACTGAACATCGGACAGATCACAGCATACAATCCTATTCAGAAATATAAACCAAGAAAAGGGGAAAAGAAATAAGTACTTTAATACAAAGGTTACAGTCATAAAGCGGATATAAGTATCTTAATATTGTACCATAGTCCTTTTCAATTATAGATAACCTAAAAACATACATAAATATATACACAGAACAATCTAAATATCCTGCAACCTAACAGAGGATATTGCAAGTGATATATATCACAAGGGCATAGAGAGTAGATTATCCATGAAATTCAAATTATATGTTCTAGTAGACAATGTTTACATCAAACCAAGACCAATGGTAGAGAGCAGATTATCAAATTATACAGCCATAGAGCCTAGACTTTAAAGAAGCAAAAAACAAACAGTAATCAAAATAAAGACTAAATGGAACACAATATATATTTTTATGCAAACATAATCTATACGGAAATTATATACATAAAGGATAAAGATTGAAATTAAAGTTACAATATAGTACCTTTATTGAGGGAAAATTCTGACAAGCCTAGGCCGAAATCTGTGCCTGTGACTGACAGTAACCCCTCAAAGCCAGATTTGAGCAAGGCTATCTCCCCTGCTCAAAATAGCAATCCATCAGTCAGAATTTGTTAAAACGTTAAATCAGCCTTGACAAATGATTCCATCTACTAAGCTGCGAAACCCTTTTTACAGAGTGTCTTCAATGCCAGAACACAAAGATATGCGCATACTGGTCCAGTTGTTTTTACAGCAAGTATAGTTCCACTG
Source organism: Adansonia rubrostipa (assembly GCA_038381775.1). Taxonomy (NCBI): domain Eukaryota; kingdom Viridiplantae; phylum Streptophyta; class Magnoliopsida; order Malvales; family Malvaceae; genus Adansonia; species Adansonia rubrostipa. The sequence continues at coordinate 4,754,323 of JBBYHM010000007.1, read as the reverse complement.
CCACGAGTCTTTCCACATGAACCACCCCTACCTTGGCCTCTAACTGCATCCCTTGACAATCATCTACCCAGGCCAACTTCTTTCGATTGAATTCTACCAGGACTATCTTCTCTACCACTACCATGACATGAAAAAAATTGACATTACATCAAGATGGAAACTTTCAACACATGAACGTGCTGCTTCTCATAATCAAATTGGCATCAAAAGGCTGATTCAGATAATGATATTGATGGAATTTTGTCAATCTACCAATTCCATCCACCATAAGTAAGATGCCAAACAAAATACAAGTAAAATAAAAGTTATTGTCAGTTGAGGAAAAAAAAAGGAATAAGTCCAACAATAATCCTAAAAATTTATGCCACTTAAAGAGAGATAAGGCACACCCTTCTGTTGGCAATGGCTACATCAACACCAGATGCTATCCCAAAGCGTCTATATAAAACTAATGCCACTTGCATACAATTGCATACAGTTGCAATTTAACATATTAACATCTCTATGTGAGCTAGCAACACAAATCAACATTGACCTAGAGACATAACCACTAACAACCCTGACGAGAGAAACTCAGATTGGAACAGAATTAAAATTTGTCAAACCACAAATATAGAACAGGATATAAACGCCAAAAAAGAAAAATTAACTAATGGTGCCTTAATTCAAATGTTCTTTCAACTTCAGATCAGAAGTCTCAGATAGAGAGGATTCAAATGCCGTAGACGATAGTTTGTCAGCCTCAGCAGGCTTCTAGATCATGTCAATGAATGCTTGAGTACCTTCAGCGGCTGCAGGAGATCTAAGACTGTAATTATGCTCATTAAATGAGCATAGTTGATCTAAAAACTCCAATACCTCCTTCTTATGATTGCAACAACAGCAATAATGCAATTAGTATCAAATTATAGTTGAGAGTGCAAAGCATATTTATCAAATTCAATTTATGATGAAATAAAAGCCTATAGAACATTTAAATTAGGAAACCTATATGACGCTGCAATAATCACAAAGGTCTTCAGAAATTAGAGTGCTTAGCAAATCAGCAACCTACTGGCATTAAATAGCGCACTAACACAAGCAGTTTTGGACCCATCAATCAGAAAAACAGTTCAAGCATTGCTCAACAGTCAATAATTTGTAATGCTGATAACAATAAAACCACAGAAAGGATGATACTTAAACAAGAATCAAATAAAAAATCATGGCAGAAAGAATAACCGGATAATGAATTCCTTCACAAAGCAACTTTATCCCCTTGTTTATGAGACATCAACGGCAAGAGGATCAGTTACAGGCTTCAAATCATCCACAGCTGTAATTGATCAAACCATTGAACTAGTCAGAGTGCAAACAATTAGAGAAAATAGTAAAATGAAACTTACTTTGAGGAGAATGTAAGGTAATTGATTTCATTCAATACTGAGTCCCTTACGAGGATCGATGAAGCTAGCGATACAAACTTTGGTTCAACCTTGACGTCAAAAAAAAAATCTATATACGACCAAAATCATATTACTATGAACATATTACAATAACAATATCTAACCATAAATGAATAAATAGGATATTCCCGAAAGAAACTAAAGAAACTTTACCTGGGGATTCTAGCGATTTCCGACACGTATTCTGGGAAGCTCATAATTCATGGCATTCAGCTTCCTGCCTAGAGTAACACAAAATGGTCAATTAAGTTTGAGCTCAAATTCTGAAACTTTATGATGAAAAGCTAGTAAATCATCATGATAGAAGTAAATGTTTGAAAAGAGAAAGACAGATATAAACCATAAAGTACTAGACGTAATAAAATCATTAAAGGAACACAAGGCATGAAAATAATGTGCAAAATCTTTTAAAAAAAATAGCATACCATTATAATTTTTCACAATAAAACCACATTTATAAACAAATTTAAAAAAAAAAAAAAACTGCCTGTTAATACGGACTCATGAACCTGTGCGCCTATTAAGAACTTTTCCAAAAAATAATCAGCCCAAACAAAGTAAAGATATACCAAATAGTTAAAAAACCACAAGTTAGGAAAAATATGTTGTGCTTAAATAAATAAGTGATATAGGTAATAATCACAGAAAGTCTTCCTCTCTTACAGGATCTGTTTATGCCTAAATTACACAAACAAGTAATTTCGAAATACAAGACATAGCATGGCATTTTCTAGTGATTGTAAACATAACAATAGGAACAGCAGCAGCAAGAACAAGATATAAACTTAATATGTTGATCTATTCATTTATATCTTCTTACCTCGTTCTCACAATGCATATCACAATTTCTATATGCAAATCTCCAGAGAGGCATAGCAATAAATGAAAGAGAAAATATTACTTTGTACATGAGAAAAGATAAATATAAGTACCACAACATGTTTAAGTTAGTAAAGGGCATCGAATTGAACCTCAATCTTCTTTTCTCCCCAAGCAAATAATATTTCAGAAAATATTGAAGTAATCAACACAAAAACATTGGATAACATAATAATATCACTTACCTATATTGTTTTAAGAGAATTAAACAGTATGAATGGTTTAAGAGAATTCACAACAGCCTTTTTATACCATGGATGAAGGTTACCAAGGGCAACATGCAGCTACATGCAAGCACAGCTGCACATGCTCATATCTATATATGAACATGTCAATGCTGAAAACTCTACTAATCAAGCACATGGACAACCAGCAAATGGTTAAGAGAAAAGGTTTCAACAATTACAAGCCATGCAAGCCAATCATACCAACAAAAGTAGAAGTAAGAAACTGCTAAATTTTCAACAGTAATGGAGGTTCTAAATGGTGAAGATAAGAAAAATACTACATATTAGTGCTCCACTAAAAGAAAAACAGTAGCCACAGAGAACTCTCAGAGATGCATTACATACCTCCAAAATGCAGAACCTAATACAGAGCTTGGGCAAAGCGGGGACTCTGCATGCCCTGATTTATGAGGTCTAAATAGATCTGCTTTAGCCATTGAATTCTCTTGTTGATAAAAAATAAAATAAAATCTGAGGGCTTCTCCAATTCCTCTCCGATTGACTGCTTCTATAAATAAGGCAGAGGAGCGTCCTTGGCTTAGCAATATAGCACACAGAGCTTCAGCGCTACCACAGAATTTCACAATCTCCATTTGATCCATTGTGAGGAATAACCATTCTAGAATAAACATTTGCTAACTCTTGGAGACTGATTCCTGTTGGAATGTTCACATCTCAAGTAGCATCCCTAGCATACAGTTTTGTCTGCACTGAATATGTGTGTGTCAGTCTAAATACGTACAACACCGAATATGTGACTATATGGTCTGTGACCGTTTAGTAGGTATAACTATATTGTCCGTGACTATATGTGGATCAAAACAGCACCATCTTTCTGTCAGTCTAAATAAGCACTGTTCATCACTTCAACAAGTTGAAGGCAAAAAATCAGAAAACATTGAAGGCTTACCAACTAAAAAGGACAACTGTTGCAAAGCCTCAATGAATTCAATGTACCCTGAACCCCCCACCCTCCAAAAAAAATCAATTATCTCTCACTCAAAAAAGAAATTAAAGAAAAAAGGAGAAAAGAGAAAGAATTCCTGATAGATCAAAACACTTCCCAAATAGTGCCTCCCAACTCTATCACATTGACATCCACAGACCTTTTTTCCATCCATACTCCACAGTAGACCTGGAATTGCAGGCAAACTGAACAATTAGGCCAAAAACAACCCCACGTGTGTGAGAGAGACAGAGAGATACTCATTATACCAAAACAGTTTCTGACCGATCCTCATGGCCATGTTCTGAGCAAGCTATATTCAAATTTAAAAGAAAAAAAAAAACTGAATAAGTTAATTTTAAAATTAAAAAAAAAAAGGAAATCCAGGACACCAGGGCCAGATCCAATGCCAACCCTGCTTATTCTAACTCATTTTTGTTTTCATAAAAGAAAAAAATAGCTTGTACAAAGAGGAATCAATCAAAAAGCTTTTCACCAGTTTCCTTTCTAGTAATAGTTGTCAATTGCCTTTGACACCTGGTTATTAAGAAAAATTTTCTCTGTAAAATTAAAATACACACAAGGCCCAACACAAAAGTGGAAAAAGGCTAGGAATGAAGGGGTCCCTGCATATCTGAAATGGAGAGCTGGAACAGTAGATGAGTGGAGGATCGGGTTTAATCAAACAGTGAGGAAATGTCAAAGAGAAGAAGAAAATGGAAGGATAATTTACGTCAGCGCTCGTACTTGCAGAAATGGATGTACTCGCCATGCCTGAAGTAGACCTTGATGAGGAAGAGGGCTTCGCTGTGCTTCAATAAGATTGATTTGAAGAGTAAGTCTTGACCTAGAGCCTCTTTCAGCAAATGGGGAAAAAAATCTCAAAAAGAAGAAAAAGAAATTTAGGATGAATAAAAGAGAGGAAGACAAAAAGGATAAAGGAAAAAAAAAAGGTTTAAATGTCAGACCTTTACATTTTACCAGTTAAGGCTTCAGAGTCGATGGAGTATCCTAACAACACTGAGATTTTTAGCAAAGGTGATCCCTCAAATTACCTGAATGAACTGTGACAAGCAGGGACTAATAAATGATGTGCAGAGTTAAGAATAGCAGAATGTTAAATACAACTACAGAATGTTAAATACAAAATTTTAACCTTACACCACAAAAATCTATGATCCCAAAGAAAACAAAGTCAAAAGAAAATCAAGCATGAAAGGCCTCAAACTGGTAAGGCAAACAGGGTATCCATAGACCACTTTACCAGCCTTGTGAACACATTGTCTGCAAAAATAAAGCAAGAAAACCTGTTATGGAATTTCTTTGAGCCCAAGGAGAACCATAAAGAATTTTTTTTTGGGCACGTGAAAGAATGAAAAGGGAGAAAGGAAGCCAATAAGTTACCAAAGAAAATGATCTTTCAAGAGCTGACATTTTGCTTGGGACATAATCAGAAAGCATTAGCATTGCTAAAAGCTGAAACAAGGGGAACCTGCACCTCATGTGACAGTAGATAAAAAAACTATAAACATCCATTACATTCAAAACTTGACTGCAAAATCTGCAGAATTTAACATACAACAAATTTCTCACAAGATGTTCGAAAGGATTCACATAAAAATGCAAACCTAAACCTATCATTCATCAACATGAAATGCACAAACATCTAGACCTGTAGACAACGCACCTGCTGTACAAGTTATCTAGACAAATTTAATTCGGAGATGCATCTCCAAAACTGCTTCACCTACACATTTCTCTTCCTCAACCTCTAGCCGCATAACCAAAAAGTCAAACCAATCTCACACCAAATCTTTATAAGATATCGCAGAAATTCTGAAGCAATCAGCACAATGGACTATGTCCCTTGGAGTTATAAATCAATGTTTTCCAGTGAATACTTTGCTACTCTAGGAATGCAGCTACAATCCTCCATAACCTTAACATTTTCTTAGCATAACTTTAAAGTATCCGATACCTTTGCATTAAAATTTTGCTCAATTCATTTTCTGAAATTTTTCAACATGGATGTCCACAAATCTGCCATGCAATTTTCAAAATGCGTGTTATTAGTTTCTATATGCAAAAATCAGGAAGGGCATAGCGATAATTGAAAGAGAAAATAATATTTTATAAGTAAGAAAGGATAAATACAAGTACCATAACAAGTTTAAGTTAGTGAGGGGCAACGAATTGAACCTCAAACTTCTTTTCTCCCCAAGCAAATCATATTTCAGAAAATATTGAAAATATAAACCTCTAACTTCCTGGCTAAGATCTTCATTCCAATGATATTCTGGCTTTACACCTACAACTCAAACCATAGAAATCAAAGCACTAAAGCATTTGATTATGACAAGAAAGCATACTAACATAAAATATCCATGAATGTGGCAGATCTTTTCAAGATAATCACATTTGTAATAAACACCATTGGCATTCCCATCATGCTATAGTTTCACAACTGAGAACTATAAAGAAGAATGAGATGCATTTATACAGGGCAAAATCTTGGAAAAAGAAAAACAAATACTAATCAGGATTGAAAGTTCCCAAAAGCCACAGAACAAACAAATTAGAACAGTAACAAGACAAGTGTATCCAACTTCCATATTAGGGAGCACAATATCATTAAAGAAGAGCTATAAATTAGCCAAAGACTCCAAGCGCAAGAAATCTGCTACATCTACCAAGGAAATATCGACAATAAATACATGGAAAGAATATACATAAAAGCATTAGAAAAAAAGCACAATATCACTAAAAAAGAGCCATAAATTACACAATTAACCAAAAGCAATAGATGATGAACACAAAATACATAGAAGCATTAGGGAAAAAGAACGAAAATAAATACATAAAAAAATAAACCTATCAACAACAAATTGATACTATGGTCATGCACAAGTGCTGGCTTTTGAATTTGCAACTATTTCATCAAGAATGCTTAAGTGCTAACCTTTCTTCATGGTGACTGTCACCCATGGCATTACACTCCATATTCTTCAAAGCAAGCTCTACACTATAGCCACCCAAGTGTAAGGAATCCCTTGCGCTAACAGCTCCTCACAGCCTACTTCTTCTCCACAACCAAAAGGTAACATTGGTCTGAAAACATAACTTTTTCTTGGATGTAAAATGAGACAAGTCATAGCTTGTATAACAGCAATTTCACCCTAGAGTATGACACAATAATTCTTACAAAAGAAGGAAGCCAAGGGGGAAAAGCTGTATGCATAGAGTTTCCTGTCTGACACAAAACATTGAATAAGCATATAAAGGTATAAATTTAGGAGATCATCTGCAGTATTAGCTAATATTGAGACAGCTCTAAACCAGTGAGGAGGGCTCCTCTACCAATATTTATAAAATTAATGGAAAATTTTTTAGTACTAAGATTGTAATATCTTAACGCAGATAATCAGTACTTCTATTTACTAAATACCATCCTACTCCAAAAGGAAAATCAGATTAACGAAGAGGAGATTTTGTCATTACAGATACATATTGGGAACATTATCTACGAGGATAATTGGTTAGTTACTGCTAAAAATTATAAAAAAAAAAAAAAAAAAAGGATGCCCCATAAACGAAAAACTTTGTTCCAGAAAATTTGATTGATTTGGAGATCCACCACCACCATTGAAAGAAGGAAAGAAAGGGAAGGACCCAAAGCTTATAAACACCCTAAAGATACAACGACATATAGATAATCTCTCACCAGAAACAAATCAAAAAAGATATAAAAATAGCCATATGAAGTCAGAAAAATTAAAAAAAATAATAATAAAGCTACCAAGATCATTGTCTTTATTAGTGCTGCCATATAAGAAAGACTGCAGCAAATCAAAAAAAATAAACAATAAAAACATCAACAAAACTGAAATTAAAGTATTAATTTAATACACCTAAAATCAGAATTCTACAGAAGCATTCATACCTGCCAAAACAAAAAAACGATCAATGATTTTTTAAGAAAATATACCAAAAATGTTTTCATTGCATAGGCAGATCATCAACGTATGAAATGGGTGCTTAAACATGATAGAGCTCATATTGGAAACTTTATACGAAGAGCAAAAGTCCAATTTTAATACGTTTAAAAAGATTGAAATAAGTCTTTTTCTTTTTTGCTACAGCAAATAATGAAAATTAAAAACTATCAAAATAGACGGTCATACTCATCCCACCAGTGCTTTAACTTCATTGCCAAGAAAACCTAGTTAAAGCTAGTAGAAAAGAGGCAAAACACAAACAAGTAAATAAAATGAAGTTTCAATAGGATAGGGTGCATAAACTACGATCTCAATGTTCAAAAAAAGGATGATAATAAAACCTGTCTACCATTATCAAAAAAAACATCTCTATGTTCAAAAAGAACCTGGTTCTAGTATGCAGCTTCAAAATTTGAACCCAAAAAAAAAAAAAAAACACAAAAGGGAAAAAGTTGTAAAGAAAGACAACATGTAAGGAAACAAAAAAGACACAAAAATTGCGGAATTATAAAAAACAACAAAGCACAGAAAAGATGAAAACAAATAAATGAAAAACCAAAAAAATAAAAAATAAAAAATTGAAAATAATGAAAGTGAGCAGGAAAAAGAAGGAAGGAGAGAAAATACTTCACTCATCGGCATCCAGGTTTCTCTTTCTCTTTTTTCCATCAATTTTCGACCATACAAAATTCCTTCTTTTTGCTTCTCTAGCCGTATATGTCTTAAGAGCTGATTCTTGCTTGTAAAAGATAAATAGAAACGAGAAAACAAGGAAGAAACCTCACTTTTTTGGGCCAAGTAAGAGAAAAGGAAATGGGTGTGAAGTTGAAGAGAACTTTGCCTAAAGGTGTCAGAATTAAGAAGACCAATTTTGACAAAAGAATATGGAGTAAAGTAGAATATAATAACAAATTAGTAAGGCGGTGTAAGCAGACAACAGAGAATTAACGTTCACTTGATGATCTTTGACTGACTGTTATTGAAACGGTTCGGTTACACAAGGTAAACATCAAATTGTACTATTTAACCAAAAAAAAAAAAACCTCGAAACTGTTGATTTTATGTATTCTTCTATTCCTATATATTAGAATTGGCACAATATGGCATATTTTTGAAAAAAAATTAAAAAATTAATAAATAAATATATAAAAAGGATGGGTAATTTGTTTTAAGTGGGTACTTATTTTAAATTTTAGTAATCTCTAAGAAGTGAGTTTTTTTGGGAAAAAAAAAGGTGGATCTTTTTTTTAAAAAAATTAAAAATTTTTAATAAAAAATATATAAATATCCTTATCACTATTAATTTAATAAGTTTGTTTTCTATTTTTTTAATATATTTCACCAACAATAAAAAATAAGTTAGGATTAAAAACAATTGACAGCAACATTAACATACTATTAGAATAACAGCTATCACCACCTGATGCCATATCTGGCCTGGTATCGTTCAACAAGAGTACGTTCAGCTAAACATTCAACAACAATGTAATTCAGCTCTGTTTTTTCCACTGACATCTGTTAAAAAATCACAAAACAAAACCGAGTACAAACCAAAGGGTAAGCAACTGTTGATTTACTGACTAATTAAAAAAATTCCAAACACTGCAGTTATTGACATTGCCTCACCGTCAAGTTTTCCTCTCTGGAATCCAGATTACAGCTCCCCTTAATCAAACCCAGCAATTCCTTGATTAGAATCTGAAAAATAAAATAAAGGTTTTTAATTATACGAGATCATGAGTCATGACACAACCACGTATTAGGTGGTTAAATAAGAAAAGTAAAACAGTAATTCCAATCGTTTATTAATATTAGGCGTTCCTTCCATATTAGTAGATATATATATATATGTAATATCTATCTATACCATATATAAAACTTTGAACTTTGAACTTTGAACTGAGTGATATTTAAATCTCTCAATTAAACCTTTTTATTTTTTTAATTTAAAAATATACTTTCTGTAAATATAATAATTTTTATTAATAATATTACTTCAGTAAATTCTAGTAATACAAAATATAGATAGATATAAATAAATCCTCTTATTACGCCACCTTAGTTTGAAAAAATTACCAAAAATAAAATAAAAGTAAAATTATAGATACAAAATAAAAGATGTTTTAATCTTTTTGTCTTAAAAAATAACTACTTAAAAAACTATTTTTTTAATATAGGTTTTAATTTGAGAAAAATAACTGCTCAATTGAAATAAATTACCTTTTCATTTTTAAACTTCCTATTTTCTAAAGAAAATAACTTTTTTAAACAAATTTTATATTTTTTTCACTCGCAAGTGTAATAAATTCTAATACTAGCAATTTTTTTATGGGTTTGATTTATTAATTAATAAACTACCTTTTACACACAAAGGACCTAAACCTGGCTTAATAGAGCCCAAAGTTTTAAAACGTTTAACTTTTCGAAGTCCACTCTAAACTTTGCCATGGGTTTAGAATTTTGGTATTTTTAGAAGGAAGCTAGGGTTGAAGGGTCCAAGAAAATGACCATTTCTGAACTTTTCTTTTTCATTAAAGTTTAAAATTTTTTATCTAAAAACTCGTAAATACGCTGCTTATAAATTAGCAGTTTGGTGTTTTAAAAATTCTCATCACCCTCTCAACCCCGGAAAAGTAAAGGATGAGTTGGGTTTTAAGATTACCCACTGACTAAAAATACAAAGCAAATTAGTTTTCTCACAGTTGGACCCCACATGCTAGGCACAACCTGCAAATTAAACAAAAATACCCATTGATCAATATATATGATCATTGACGAAAAACCAAGTTAGTGTAGCTACACTGAAAGGAATTATATATGGTAATGTTGGAAAAAAAATTTACAAGAAAAAGCATACAATACTTCAATACAACAGGAAATATATATCAAACCAGATCGCTTAACCTGAACACGACTCCTGATGTTGAACAATTTGTCTTGCTCCAAACCAGAATCAAAATTTGTTGAAAGGGCCTAAAACACAAGTAGAAAACTATTTATATATTAATAAAATAAGGGAAATTATTTGACAAAAAAATGCATGCAACATACAATGCTTGCCAAAGCAAAAGCAACAAAGAGAACAATTGCAACCACTTTTGACTCCTCAAACTCCATCCACGCAAGAGATTAGAGAAAAAAGCAATAAGAGAGGACCAACAGTTAAAAAAGGAATCTATACGAAGGAACTTGCAAAGGAAATAAATGGAAATTATAAAGTAACTCCATGAGAAGTATATTAAAAATAACACTGGGAATCAAATTTTGGCTTAACTGTATGCAACATTTTTCCTTCGCTAGTCAAGAACATTAGGATTTAGGAAATCTGAAAATAAATGTTACTTTTCTAGAGCAAAACTTCAAAATTATTGAATTTAGTGAACATGATTTAGACAGATTTCATATAGATTTGGATGAAAGATGTTTACGAAGAAATCTGCAAGCAGATTTTGCACTAGTAAAAAGATTTTTACGAAGAAAAACCCATTACCATGACCTATAGTTTAAGGTGGTAGTTAATTCAGATTTTATTATAGATCATAAGATTAGTAAAGAGTAATTTAATTACCGGCAAAAAGAGAAATCAAACTGCAAGCAGATTTTGCACTAGCAAATTAATTGTCAAATGAACAGTGAATATGCTCCACAAATATAAACATAATTATAAAAAATCAACCAAAAACAAGTACAAATACCTGGTATCTTTAAAATGGAAATTCTTCTCAGTTCTCCAACCTATGCTGTATAGGATTGCTGAATGTTTAACAAGAAATGCATCTCCCAGGAATTTCCTCCCTAGCACATCAAACAAGAAAGTGCCATGAGCTGAGGAAAAAGTGTGAGTATATGTTTTTTCTGCTGACTAGGGCAGATTTCTTTGCCAAACAACTCGGATATAGTATGTTGACAAAAATAAAGTGCCTGGTATCATTTCATTAATGCATCCAACCTGGACATAGTATGTTGATCAAATAAAGCGCAAAGATTCCTAAAGGGGGGGAAGACAGTAGGGACGACAGGACTGAATAAGCATTGTATGAGAAAATTTTAACCTGAAGAATGCTACAGAGCTTAAGCAGCAGCTAATTGATGGCAGGCGACAGTTCCAGGGCTGCATGTTATATCATAAAGTAGTAATTCAGGAAAGTCATGAATTCAACTTCAAAATGAAGCAACAGAATCACAACTAAGGGTTATATCAACAAGAACTCATCACCTTACCGTAATAGATATAGCTTCAGAAGAGCATGAATTTGCTTCCATCCCATTTGCCCATACTGCTCTTACATTCATCACAAGAAAACCACATTTATAAACAAATTAAAAAAAAAAAACTGCCCGTTAATACGGATTCATGAAATCTGTGTGCCTATTAAGAACGTTTCCAAAAAATAATCAGCCCAAACAAAGTAAAGGTATACCAAATAGTCAAAAAACCACAAGTTAGGAAAAATATGTTATGCATAAATAAATGAATGATATAGGTAATAATTGCAGTAAGACTTCCCCACTTACAGGATCTGTTTAAGCCTACCAATTGCACAAACAAGTAATTTCCAAGTCCAAGACATAGCATGCAATTTTGCAGTGATAATAAACATAACAATAAGAACAGCAGCAGTAAGAACAAAATATAAAATTATTTTGTTGATCTAATCATGTATATCTTCTTACCTCATTTTAACAGTGCATGTCACAAGTTTCTATATGCAAATTTCAGGAGAGGCATAGCAATAACTGAAAGAGAAGATATTACCTTGTATGTAAGAAAAGATAAATATAAATAACATAACAAGTTAGTAAAAGGCATCAAATTGAACCTCAAATCTCTCTTCTCCCCAAGCAAATAATATTTCAGAAAATATTGAAGGTAATCAACACAAAAACATTGGAATAATGTCAGCATCAAAACTACTGCTAAATCATCTATTTAACATTGAATAAACAGTTGAACATACAACCATAAAAAAACAGTGGAGTAAATATCAAATCCATACATTGCTCAAAAATTTAAAAAGCAACTTGAGTTCCGTGCTTTTCCTTGATATGGATGAAAAGTCGTACAATATTCTGCAAAACAAATTTGAATAAACAACTATTATTAGCACCATAAGCTGCAAAATGGGAACTGCAATAATATTTGACAGCAGAACGAAGTCTTGAAACCATGGTTCAGCAGATAATATCAACTTACAGAAAAGGGAAAAGAAAAAGCGTTTAGAGTGATTTAAGCAACTAATAAACTGGATTTATCATCCAGAACTTCACTATCATGCTCCAAAGCAGATGAATGAAGTTTACCAGCGCTCATGTCAATCTTCTTGATGAACTTATGTAAGATAATGCAATATATAAGAGGGATAAAGAATCAAATCATCCAAAAGAAACAAACAACATGCAACTCAAACCTTATATGGATAATAAACCAGATTTATTGAAAACAAAAACCTCTGACTTCCTGGATAAGATCTTTAGTTCGAGGATCTACTAGCATTACACCGGCAACCCAAACCTTAGAAATCAAAGCAATAATAAACTAATAAACTGGATTTATCATCCAGAACTTCACTATCATGCTCCAAAGCAGATGAATGAAGTTCACCAGCACTCATGTCAATCTTCTTGATGAACTTATGTAAGATAATGCAATATATAAGAGGGATAAAGAATCAAATCATCCAAAAGAAATAAACAACATGCAACTCAAACCTTACATGGATAATAAACCAGATTTATTGAAAAAAAAAAAAAAAAAAAACCTCTGACTTCCTGGATAAGATCTTTAGTTCGAGGATCTTCTAGCATTACACCTGCAACTCAAACCTTAGAAATCAAAGCGATAAAGCATGTGATGATTACAAGAATGCATGCTAACATAAAAAATCTACGAATGTAGCAGATCTTGTCAAGATAATCACATTTGTAATGAACACCATTGGCATTCCCATGATGCTATAATTTTACAATTGAGAACTATAAAGAAGGATGAGATATATTCCTACAGAGCAAAACCTTAGAAGAAAAATAAAACTAATCAGGGTTCAAAGTTCCCAAAAGCCACAGAACAAACAAGTTAGAAGAGTACCAAGATAAGGGTGACCGACTGTCCATATTAGAGAGCACAATATCATTAAAGAATAGCCATAAATTAGCAAAAACATCAACCACAAGAAATCTGCTGCATCTACCAAGGAAATATCACTATGGAGTTCAAGTGCAAAGACCCATAAGGACAATTGACCAAAAGCAACAGATGGTAAACCCAAAATACATAGAAACATTAGAGGAAAAAAAAAGAAAATAAATACATGGAAATATAAAGCTATTGACAACAAATTGATACTAAGGTCATGCACAAGTGCTGATTTCTGAATTTGCTACTGCTTCATCAAGAGTGCTAACTACTAACCTTTCTTTGGTACTGTCATCCATAGCCTTACACTCCATATTCTTCAAAGCAAGCTCTGCACCATAGCCAACCCAAGTGTAAGGAATCCCGTTGCGCTAACAGCTTCAGACAGGCCTGCTTCACCTCCACAACCAAAAGGTAACACTGGCCTGACAACAAACTTAACTTTTTCTCAGACATTATATGAGGTAAGTCAGAGCCTGTATAACAGCAATTGCACCAAAGAGTACGATACAACAATTCTTACAAAAAAGGGAAGTCAAGAGGGAAAAAACTGCATGCAGAAAGTATCCTATCTGATGCATAACATTGGGTAATTCAAACGAGCATATAAATAAATAAATAAATTCAGAAGATCATCTGCAATATTAGCTAATATTGAGACACACTCTAAGTCAGTGAGGAGGGCTCCTCTAACAAAATTTATAAGATTAATGGATAATCTTACAGTACTAGGGTTGTAATATGTTTACATAATCAGTACTTCAATTTATTAAATACCATCCGACTCCAAAAGAAAAATCAGACTAACGAAGAGAAGATTTTGACAAATAAACAAAGACGACTGAAAAGCTCAAGCTTTGTTCCAAAAAATCTGATTAACTTGGAGATCCACCACCATTGAAAGAAGGAAAGAAAGGAAAAGGACTCAAAGCTTATAAATGTCATAAACACACGACAACATAAAGATAATTTCTCACTAGAAACAGGTCTATCAAAGGATATAACAAGCCATATGAAGCAGAAATTTAAAAAAAAAAAAAACCACGCTACCCAGATCTTGTCTTTACTAATGCTACCATTTAAGACAGAATGTAGCAAATAGCAAACAAATAAATAGTATAGACATCAACCAGAACAGAAATTAAAGTATTAATACCTTCTTTTCTGAAAACAATTGTGAAGAAAAACAACATGAAAGGAAACAAAAAAAGACATGAAAATCACAGAATTATCAAAAACAACAAAGCACGGAAAAGATGAAAACGAATAAATGAAAAATCCAAAGAAGAATAGAAAAAGGAATTAAAAAAATTGAAAATAATGAAAATTGAACAGAAAAAAAAAAGAAAAAAGAAAATGAAAATACTTCACTCACCAGCATCCAGGTTCTCTTTCTTTTTTTTTTCCCCCTCAATTCTCGACAATCCAGAATTGCTTTTTCTTGCTCCACTCGCTGAATATCTGCCTTAGGAGCAGAGTCTTGCAAGTAAAAGATAAATAGAAAAAGGAAATCAAGGAGGAAACTTCGTTTCTTTGGTCAAGTAGGAGGAAGAAATGGGTGTGAAGTCCAAAAAAGAACTTTCATAAAAGATTCAGAATTTTAGGAAAAGCCGGTTGAAAAACGGCATCAAAAAGAATTAAAAAGGAAAGTTGAAAACAATAACGGATGGTAAAGTAAGGCGGTGCGAGTGGACAACTAAGCATTAACGTTCAATTAATGATCTTTGACTACATCTTTGACTAACAGATATTGAAAAACAGCTCGGTAACAAAAATGTAAATAATAAATTATAACCTTAAAAAAAACCCAAAACTATTGATTTTACAATAGTAATTATTTCATAAGTTTAATTTAGTATACTACCTTTTACAGCAAAATTTTAAAATGTTAAGAAAAGCTCAACCAAGCAGTAGTTGGTTTAGATTTTTGGTATTTTAAAAGGGAGTTAAGGCTGAAGGTCTGAAGAAACTGCAATTTGTGAACTTTTTTTCATGAAAATTTAAAATTTTTAATATAGAACGAATTTGTAAATATACAGCTTATAAATTCCATTTTGGTGTTTTGAAGATTCTCATTATTCCTTACTAATTAAAGAAACATAATAAATATACAAAGCAAATTCGTTTTCTTGCAGTTGGACTTGGACCCCACACACTTGGCACAATCTGCAAATTAAACAACAATAATCATTGATCAATACATATGATTTCGTGATGAAGAAGCAAGATAATGTTGGCTAAAGCACGAGAAAATAAACAGTGGAAGGAAATATATATTAGACAGAAAAAATTTTACAGGAAAAAGGATACAAAATTTCGGTAGAAAAGAAATATCAAACCAGGTGGCTTAACCTGAAGATGAGTCTTGATGTTGAACAACTTGTAACTTCAAAAAAACTATTTTTGAAGGAAATCCAGAAAAAGAATTATATACAAAAAAATGGAAATCCAAGGGCCTAAAACATAAGTAGAAAACTATTTATTATATACATGCATTAAGACCATCTAAAATTCAACTTGCATAAAGAATTATATACATGCATTAAGACCATCTAAAATTCAAGAAAAAGAAAAGGAAATCCAGAATACCAAGGCCAGTTCGAATGCCCCGCGCTTATTCTAAATCATTTGGGTTTTCGTAAATTAAAAAAAAAAAAAACAGCAGCTTGCGAACAGAGGAATCAATCAATTTGAATGAGAAGAAAATAGTTTCACTACTAGAGCTTATTCATCTTATCATAAAACAGTATCATCAACACATACAATCAGGTAATTACCACTGTTACTACAGCTAAACCATCTAAAAGATAATTTTAAAGGAAACCTCACAATTCTGAACATCAAAAACAAGACGTCAGAGGATAAAAACCCCCCAATATTGAGTTTTCCATCAGGTTCAAACAGATAGAAAAGTTGCTTTCAGGCAAATCATTATTAATGTGAACTGCAACCTACTAGGGAAGCTAAGCATTAAGGAGAGCAGATAAAATCCTTTTTGCTAGTGGCAATTTTAGCAAGCAGCGTATGATTTACGGATGAAACAAACTAAATTTCTCATATCAGTTTAAGCTTATTCACACCAATCACATTTTGTTAGGAATGGGAACAATAATTTACTGAAAATAAACTACAAAAAGGATGCCACAGAATTTCATGCAAGATGCTGACTACAGTGGAAAATGAAAAATGACACTAAATATGAACAAGAATGCAATTTATTGAAAAAAAAAAAATTACATTTTAATTGTTAGTGAGTAACATGAAAGAATTTCATGGACCTGCTCTCCACATTGTCGTTTTTTTTCGCATAGAAGCAATATGCACCTGCATCTTCCTCATATCCACCATCCATACTCTCTGCGAATAATTTGTATCTAAGTCATCTTTTGCAAACTCACTTTGCCAAAAATCTACATTTTCAAAGCCGACAGCAGGTGCAGCATAATTAAATAAGTCTCCGACAAGACATAAGCAGCCAGCTTCATCCCAAGGTATATGTAATGTCCTAGAGGAGATCTTCAACAAGAACAGATGTGAAAGTTTTTATGAATCAAGCATATAAAGATATGGGAGACAAAATGGCCAAAGAGAAACAAAGCTGAGAGAAGGTAAGACTATACAACGCAGTTAGCATGAGACAACAAAAATATATCTATCATATGTGGAAAAATGTTGGGTAAAGACATGAGAAGATAGCATAGGGACCTATGGGTGCCTGTATATTCAGGCATCTGTAAGCATGCATATGTGTGAAATGTGCATAACATTTTAACTGAACCTATCCAATAAAATCCGAAAACAGAGAAGCATAAGCACTGTCAACTTACAGTTCTTGTGGCAGGGAAGTAAGAGACGGCGAAGGAAGGGCCCAGATTGGAACATGACTCTGAGACCCCAAGCCCGGCCACCCATTTTAGGAAACTACTCAAACTTCCTTTCTCTTCCTCTTCTTCAGCTCTTCTGACTGAGGGATTCATTTTCCCAACCATGGATTGGATCCGAAAAGCACAGAAAAGATGAAAACAGAAAAAGGAAAAAACCAATAAAAGAATAAAAAAGTAATTAAAATTTTGAAAATAGTGAAGTTGAACCAAAAGAAAACTGTTTTTTCCACAATTTCTGACCATCCAGAATTGCTTTTTGCTTCTTTCCGAAAACTTCGAAATGGAAAAAACTGAGGTAGCTATTGCCAGCCTAAAGCATATTAGAAATGGCACAAGATGAAAGAATAGAATAGATAAATACATATTATTCTTTTTGGGGCCCTAATTTTGCATTATTAACAAACTAAACTCACAGTGCAGTCAGCTTTAGGTTTATCAGCGAGAATCAGCATTCTGCAAAAGTCATACAACAGCTTGCTTGATATTAAAATAGTAAATAGGATAGGTTTCAAAGCATTTTTCACTGTGAATTATGGACTTCAAGCATTATGAAAACATAGAAAGAGAGAACAAGAACAGAAGCAACTACATAATATTAATCATATTGATACCATTCAGCAGCAGTTTGCAACATTCCATCAGTTATAAAATGAGCCCCTGAGTTATCCTGGATTAAAAGCAACAATAGTTAAATAAAATTAGAATTAGAAAATAAGCATAAAATTCCCAAGAAGCATATCAGGTTTGACTTTTTTAACCTGAATAATATATGGTTCATAGCAATTAGGTTCCCATAATATGTCGTAAAGAGCATCTATAACCTGAATAACATAAACTTTTTCGTCAACATACACAGCAAATTCTGCACCGACTGAATTTCATATAACAAAACTGGCATTCATACATGCTGCCATATAAGCATTGAAATTGAACAGAGGCTCCCTCTCTAAGTCCCAATATCTGTCCTAGATCTTTAGCGACTGATGCTGCTGCTGGATCAAGATTGTTTAACAATAACAAACAACAGAAAGTAAGTACGTACCCACTACATTGAGGACAAAATAAAATTTGCCAATGGTCAATTGACACCTACTTAACTTAGAGCATTTAAATTCCTAGAGTCAAACAATAATCATTTTCTAATACGAAGAAATTAAATATATGTATATATACATATGAATCAAGTAGATAGCTTAGATAAACCCTTGAATAATTTTTCAAGTAAACCTTAATCACATGAAAATCATAATCATTTTAATGCAAGCGTCATCTTTATTACACCAGAAAAAGGACACATTACATAGTTAATAGAACAGAAAAGATTAGGAAAATAGGATGAAAAGTGCTAAAAAGTGCTAAAGTTTTAAGTATAAAACCATACATCTTTACCAAGTAGGAAAAGTTTCACGCAGCTGTTTCAGCTTTTACCGTCATCATTGCAACAGCTTGCACTCCAATGCTAAGATAGTGATTGAATAGTTAAATTAAAACACAAGAAAATAGTCGCAATAGCAAGAAAAGGTTGAAACTTGAAAATATAAAATACAATAATAAAATGGAACAAACTTTGAAAGCAAGATATAAACCAAACATATATAAATGCTGTCCGCCTAGCCACAAATATAAGTTCACGTGCATGTAAGAGAAAACAACCAAATATGTCAAATATGACTAAATATGTCAAATACAGTCAACAACCAAATATCAAAATGGTCGTAAAATGGTTGATACACACTCTACGAGCCACCTCAATGGCATTAAGAACCTATAAGAATGCATAAGCCAAGTTAAAAACAGCAGACATGCACTTGCAAGTAAAAATACACACAAGAAGATACTGACTACAGTGGAAAATGAAAAATGAAACTAAATACGAACAAGAATGCAATTTGTTGAAAAAAATTATATTTTAATTGTTCGTGAGTAACATGAAAGAATTTCATGTACCTGCCCCCCACACTGTAGGTTTTTTTAGCATAGAAGCAATACGCACCTGCATCTACCTCATATCCACCATCAGTTAATCTCTGCGAATGATGTCTATCTAAGTCATCGTTTGCAAATTCACTTTGCCAAATATCTACATTTTCAAAGCCGTCCAGATCTTCAGTAGGTGCAGCATAATTAAATAAGTCTCCGGCAGGACATAAGCAGCCAGCTTCATCCCAAGGTATATGTAATGTCCTAGAGGAGATCTTCAACATGAACAGATGTACAAGTTTCTATCACTCAAGCATATAAAGATATGGGAGACAAGAAGGCCAAAGAGAAACAAAGCTAAGATAAAATAAGACCTTACAAAGCAGTTAACATGAGACAACACAAATGTATGTATCGTATGTGAAAAAATGTTGTGTAAAGACATGAGAAGATAGCACAGGAACCTATGGGTGCTTGTATATTCAGGCATCTGTGAGTACGCATATGTGAAATGTGCATAACATTTTAAGCTGAAGTTATCCAATAAAATCCGAAAATGGAGAAGCATAAACACTGTCAACTTACAGTTCCAGTGGCAGGGAAGTAAAAGACGGCGAGGGAATGGCCCAGATTGGAACATGACTCTGAGACCCCAAGACCGGCCGCCTATTTTAAGAAACTCCTCAAACTTCCTTTCTCCTCCTCTTCTTCAGTTCTTCTGACTCTGGGGGATTCATTTTCCCAACCATGGATTGGATCCGAGAACCACACAAAAGATGAAAACAGAAAAAGGAAAAAACCGATAAAAGAATAAAAAAAGTAATTAAAATTTTGAAAATAGTGAAATTGAACCAAAAGAAAACTGAAAAGGAATTTCGCCGACGTTTCTCTCTCTTTTTTCCACAATTTCTGACCATCCAGAATCGCTTTTTGCTTCTTTCACCAACTTGTAGGTCCTCATTGCAATCCATGTTCAATCACGACAG
Source organism: Adansonia rubrostipa (assembly GCA_038381775.1). Lineage (NCBI taxonomy): Eukaryota > Viridiplantae > Streptophyta > Magnoliopsida > Malvales > Malvaceae > Adansonia > Adansonia rubrostipa. The sequence goes on along the minus strand of JBBYHM010000007.1, from coordinate 4,733,908 downwards.
AGACGACCTTATGAGAAGACAGAGGGAAAAACAAAGCATTAAAGCAAATATTCTTGAATGAAAGCCTTACGTATTCAAATATGTTAATACTATAGGAAGCAAAACCAAATATCAAATCATGATGCTCAATCAAGAACCGAAATCTATATGCAATCAAAGACAAAAGCCAAAAATAACCTTTTAATTTATAAAGAAAAATAAAAAGGATACCATACTAGTCATTCGAGTAGTCAAGACCTCTCTGTAGCAAAAAGAAAAAAATAAACCAAAGACTAAAGCCCAAAGAGAATGAAAGAAACCAAGGGGGGAAAAAAAAAAGAAAAGAAAAGAGAGAGAGAAATCTTGTACTCGGAACTTTCACGTGGAAGCGGAGAAAAATAGGTTTCCCAAGTCAAAGAAAACCAACAGCTCTCGATTTAAGGTCGGAACACGAAGCAAACAACCGTCCATGGCCCAATCTATGAGTAAATCAATTGAAAAATTAGAGGCCAAATTGATGCTAACCTGTAAAATCATCAGAAACAATCAACCAAAACCCAAGAAAAATCAACATGCAACGTCAAAAATTAAATAAAAAACCAAAAAAGAAAAAAAAGAAGAACCAAAAAATACGCAATTCGACAACACCAAATGAGACAGGCATCAATCTCGCCCCACGAGGATATTGCAGTATGTTGGATAGTAGGCACGAACACAGTACTTTAAGAAATCCTGATCAGAAAACAGCAAGGAAACTAATCAAAACAAACATGCTCAAAGCATTGTAAAGATCGAAATATCCAAAGACATTAAAGTATTCCATGAATAAGAAAATAAATGAAATAAAACTAAACCTGGAATTTATTGGCCCAATCCGAGGACGTCATTGCATATACCCACAAAAAAAAAAAAAAAAAAAAACAAAGTTTGCCATATTTTAAGAGCAGCTCTTGTGCTGCCATGGCTGGAGAAGACTTTCTCCCTCCTTCGTATTCTCTCAATTTCTTTCCTCTTCTTTTTTCTTTTGCTACTCTTCATTCTTTCTCTTCCTTTCCCTCTGGCAGAGTGATGGATTTTATAGATAGTTATAGATTTAACTGAACGTTGAAAGGATCACAACGGATACATTGGCGTGATAAGGCGGCGGACATTTAATGCCGAATTATTTTTATTTTTATTTTAAAAAAGCAATAGATCAGCAATTTTTTTTTTTTAACTCAAGATTAAATGGACCGCTTAACCCACTTCAAGATTTAAAATCGTCAAAACCCAACCCAAAACAAATTTTTAGAACGATCCATTCCAGTCCAAACTTAGCTCGGGAATTTTGAAATATTAGCTTTTTTGATTTTGAAGAGAGCATGGGTAGGCCCAAGGCTTAAAGAATGGTTAACAATGAAATTTTCATGAAAGTTTTTTTTTTTTTTACTTATATAACAGCTCAAATATTTTCCAAAATCAAATTAAGAAAACCCATAAAATTATCGACAACCGAAATAAAGCTGTATTTTACAAGATCTGTTGCACGACTCATACAACCAAAATCTTAAACATGATTTTTTTGTTTTTTTTTTGGTTTTAATTAGATCCAACCCGAATTATTTAATAATAAAAATATTATTTATATTTAATCATAAAAACATAAAAATATTAATATAAAGATAATTTTAAAAATAAATATATTTTTAATTTTCAGTTATACATAATATATCTGACAGCGAAAATACGTCTTAAAAACTAAATCCAGAGGCAAAAGCAAAATCACAAGCTGGTTCTTGGAATTCAACGATAATAATCGTGCTTGAATCACATAAGGGTAAAGTAGAAATTCTTGCTTAAAACTATACCCAAACAACAAACTTATACACAGATAATGGAGGTGCAATGAAGGCCCCCCGTAAAAAAGAGAGTTCCTCACAAATTGTTCCAAGATCATTTGCATTCTATCACAAAAATCTGGGTATCAATGATTCATTTCCTGACATGCAAGAAACTCCATAACAAATGTCCACTAAGAAAAGATGGAAGAAACACAGATTAGTCTTAAACTCATAAGAATGCAAAACCAAAAATTTCTATAAAAAAAAAAAAAAAACTTTAAAATTATTCCATATTCCTTCTTTGACACTTTTGCAAAAGACAACAACATACAGCATAACATTGCAGGCATAATACTCTACATCCACACTTTTCAAAGGTTTACACTAAATCTAAAATTCAATGAACAATCAGCCACTATAACCATCAATATGCAGCCAAGAATAAAAGATGATACCTTAACCACCTTTTTAATCAAAGGTATGTCTAAACCATTTTTTTTATTTGTTTATATAATTTTGATAACCTTTAATAAAATTTTGACAGTTTTAATATGATTTTAATAAATTTTATAATAGTTTTGATAACCATAGATAACCTTTAATTTAATTTTGATGACTTTTATAAATTTTGAGTAATCTTTGATATAATTATTATAAGCTTTAATATAATATTAGTAATTTATTATATAATTTTGTTAATTTTTGTAATAATTTTGGTAATCTTTATTACAATTTTTATAATATTAATAATAAATTTGGCAATTTTTATAATAACCGTTGATTTATTGTTGATATACTTATCCATAGGCTGAGGCCTAGGGCTTGCACATGAGTTTTTTCACTTCAGGTTGATAAAATTCGAATTATTATTTAATAATTAAAAATTATTTATTAAATTTAATTATAAACATATAAAATTAATTTTTAAAATTTTTAATTACTTTTGAACAATAAGTATGGGCTTTTTAGTAGGCCAAACCCTATTCAAACTTAGGTAAGAAAAATAAAAATGTTTTACGCCCAACCCAACTTATAAACACTTTTAATCATTAGTAACTTTTAATATAATTTTAATAATATTTAATACGATTTTAAAAATCTTCGATATAGTTATAATAACATATACTTCAATTTGATTACATATGCTACAATTTTAGTAACATTTTATATAATTTTAGTAACTTTTTTATTAACATTTCAGATAATTTTGAAAAGAATTGTAGATATATCTTTGCAATAATTTTGAATATTTGATGACATTTGTAATGTCTTTACACCAAAATAAAAGCATCTAATATATAGATTTATCAAACAAGAAAAAAAAATGTGAATTATCTCAAAAGTTATCAAATTTATTACATAAAAACAATTCAAATAAATTTATTACATGCATAAACCTAAAGATATATATTTTTAAAGTCATGCAACTAATTATTTATCTAAACGTAATAAGAATAGACATACCTTCCCATTAACTCTAATTTTTTTAACATGTTAGTCAACAATCGTGTGCGCGCGCGCGCACATATATATATATATATATTAACTTTAACTTTTTTTTCTTTTTTATTTTTAAAAAAATCACATACATTTACAAATGTCATAAAATTTATTATATAATAAATTAAATAATATTAACTTATTATTTCATTTACGTGCAAAGCACTTGTAGTATGAACTAATATGTTAATATATACACTAATACATAAACTTATAACGACAAATATAATAACATTATTATATTTGGGATCGTAGATTATAATCTAAATTTGGAGAAAACTATTAAAGAGTTAATAACTAACATTAACAAGTGTCAACTTTCAACCCTAAAATCCGACTTCTTAATTCCTTCAGTTTTTTTCTCAATAAAATAAGATAATAATTATAAAAATAAATGAGTTAAATTTTTATTTTTTAAAAAATTTAAAAAAAAATTAACAGTTAAATGATGATTAAATATCTCATTACAATGATTAAAAAAAATACTCCTTGGAATAATTCTTTGTAATTAAACAAATTGTGTGAGCAAGCTCATTTTGCACAAAGATAAGATTGATATAAGACAAATTACCTTCTTTTAACTCGTTAGAACAACCCATGCGAGAGTGAGATTTGCTCCCATAATTACTGAATATTGGGCAAATAAATAACATCTTTCCCTCCCCCTTGAAAAAGATAATAGATAAGGCTGTGTAATAGGTCAATTCAGTTTGAAAACATTGATAACCTATTTAATCGATAGCCAAGGCGAAATTAATGGAAATCGATCGACCTTGATTTCATAGTCGAAAATAACCTAATCAACTTAATTCAGTCAATTTGGTAGACAATCTTGATTATTTTCGAAGGGTGGAATCTCACTGAAATTACTACTGATTCGTTTATTTTACACAATCAACTTTTACATAACTAGGATTTCAAATTTTCAGGCTATAATAATAATAATAATAATAATTTCAAATGGGCGCTCGCAATATAAATACAAAATAAAGTTCAAACACAAAGAAGGAGAGGTCAGCTCACTCACGGTAGAAAATTGAGGGTTTGGGGGAAATGAACTTGAGCATACAGCGGAGGTCAGATAGCAGACAGGGTCAGGGATTTCGAGAATTGGGGTTTCGCGAAATCATGTAAGGTCGAGGGTTCAGGGAATTG
>JBBYHM010000007.1:4704452-4719153 GCA_038381775.1 Adansonia rubrostipa | reverse complement strand
ATATTAAAATATAACAAATATTTAAATAATATATCATAGTTATTTAATTAAAAAAATTATTTTTATTAATTATTTTTCAATTTATTTTTAATAATGCATTTTTATTAATTTATTTTTTCATTTATTTTTAAGAATGCATTTTTTAAGAAAAATTTTTAATAATATATTTGAATTGATTGATCGCATGTTGACCCCATACATTCAATTACATGTCAAGTAAAGACTAGTACTCCATTTGCTCAAAGAAAATTTATTTATTTATTTTTAATTTTTAAATGATATAGTTAAAAGAGCTAGTATCCACATAAGTCAATTTAGTAGCTATACTTGATTTGCTAAAGAAAAATAAGTTTTTTATTTTAAGAATGATGTGTTTAAATTGATTTTGGACATATACTTGATTCCTTTAGAAATTTTTTTATTTTAGTTTTAAATAATACATTTAAAAGCATTAGTTTGTATGTTCAGTCGACGTAAATAGGGGGTTAAACACTATATATAATGATGAATGTGAGTTTTGAATTTATAAAAATAATAATTGTTTTTCATTAAATTTTTTAATTATTGGTGTAAAATTTTTTACCATTGATAAGATTTATATCTAATTTTTTAAGTGAGAACTTCAATTTCATTAAAAAACTTTAAATTTTAATATTTCATTAAAAATTTTTGTTAAATAAATCTATTTGATACTAAATAAAAAGAGTTAAGATTTATATTAAATTATTTATTTTCAAAATTTTAATTTTTTATTAATCTAGAAAAATAAATAAACTTATTGTACAAAGAAAAAAATTTTAAATTCCCATTAATTTTTTTTATTTTTGTATTTTTAGCCTTACAGTAACATTAAAAATAAAAAAAATCTTATATTAATTTGACATATCATAACATAGATTGTTTATGTTGATGATACAATTTTGGCTAATAAATACTTTTATAAATTTATAAATTTATTTATTTATATATAATAAAAAATTTATAAAATCATGAAAATTTAATAGCAAGTGAGCCTTGTGAGAACAAATACAAATTAAAAATAAAAAGTAAAAGGTATAATAAATGGACAATAAATTTGTCTAAGATCAAATAATTTGCTCAGTCCGATAAGATTTAAGCTTGTATTTTATTATTTTAGATTGACTTAAAAATAATATATTTTTATTTAAATTTAATTATAAAATATATAAATATTAATATAAAAATAAAATTAATATTTTTATAATAATAAATAATAAATTGAATTTATAAAGAGAATCAAACTAAATACGAATTTAAATTAAAAATTTAAAAAAAATTTTAAACAACTCAGCTGTGAATACCTTTAATGCACGAAGACTTCGTTTCCTCGCCGTTATTTACAAATCTTTCACGGGCCAGTAAATTCGCGCCTTGACACGTGACAGCTACAAGCCATAGATCCAATCGGCAAATTTAACCTAATAGCAGATCGGTAGTCATTTATTCATGTTACCCGCGGGTGATCCACTCAGCACTTGCGAATCAAAATTTGAGTGCTCCCGTTTTTGCTTTTTTTTTTTTTTTTCGTTTTCCTTTTCGTTTTCTCTGTCGATCAGATCCATCTGTTTGGTTGTCTTTCTTAGGTCTCTGTATTCCGACATTTGGTTCTTAAATTTCAGATTCATATATTTGTAAAAAAAAAAAAAGAATTAGATTTCATTCTGAATAGCGCTAATTCGGTGATTGATTTAGTTTGATTTGATTGGATCTGATTTGAACCTTCTACGAAAGTTTCAACCGTGGACCCAATAATGAATCCCTTCTCCTCCGGTACTCGTCTACGGTGAGCATCATTTCCTACTGTTATCCATTTCTTCTTTTAGTTCCGCCTTGTCCTTGTAATTTGAAAATCAGATCAAGAGCTCTTTTTTTTTTTTTTTAGTTAGAATGGATTGGTTTCTGATTGAAACAGCTGTTTCTCGGTTGTTTTGATTGCCATGATTGAAATTTGGGAAGTTCGATTGTAGTCTATGCTACTTAAAAGATGATTGCGTCTGAATTTAGATCCAAGTGGAGTCTGTTAGTTTTTCCTTTTTTTTTTTGGGTTCATAATTTGGTCCTTCTAGTTACTTTTGCCTTTTCTTTTTGATATGCTTGGAATTAGTTGCTTGCAACTATGGATGAAATTGTAGAAATGTCTGAAGTTACAGCATACATTACCCATTTAGTAGTTGGTTTGAAAGTAGCTTGATCTACTGTTTCCATGAATATTGATGTACCAAAGTACAATCTCAATAGCCTGGCTACACGGTTGTACTTATAATTCCCGTGGTTATATGTTCAAACTTATTTGTTGAACTTATCACACTTTTGGGAGACAATTGTAAAATTGAATTCCTTTTGTTTTTTACTCTTCGTAGAGGAGACTGCTTGATGATTGTAGAAGTTGCCTGTGTCTATTGCAGTGGAACTGAATAGTTGTATTTGTCCCTATATAGATTCAGGATGATTAAAAAAAAAAAAATTGAACTGGCAAAAGAATCTGGTACTGAATGATAACCTCCAGACCCAGTCATGGGAATTCTGAGTCAAGAGAATTAGATTACTGGGTTTTTGTCATATTTTATGGTTGTGAAGATCTCAATCTCCTTGTCTTTAGTCGTTAGATAACTTTATGTCTTGAGGTGCTTCCAATATGGAGTGATCAGTAGCTTGTGCTGCTTTTAAGGAGCGAACTGGTAAGTAGGAATATATGGTCTCCTCTCTCTTAAGAATCTGTGAATATTTTTTGTTCAGTAAATTGTTGACAAGGAGTGTTCGTATACATTGGAGAAAGGAATCTCTTAGTTTTATGTGAATTTTTAGGCAAAAAGAAGAAGGGACCAAGGATCACATATCCTATAGTTTGAAAAGTTTCTTCTCAGTCAGCTCAGGACCTACTGCTGGTTTGTAAAAATACTTTTGCTCTTTCTTAACTGATTTATCAATGCAAAAGGTTTTCATTTTTTGTTAAATGAATCAAATTGATGAGTAGCACGTATTATGTAATGAATCGAAATGATTGACTTGGCTGTAGTTTATATGGATATTAATTGAAATGGTCAAACTGACTGCTTCAATGCAGGGACATGATACGGTCTATACGTGCATGCAAAACTGCAGCAGAAGAACGTGCTGTTGTTAGGAAAGAGTGCGCTGCTATTCGCGCTGCAATTAATGAAAATGATCAAGATTACAGGCACCGTAACCTGGCAAAGCTCATGTTCATTCACATGCTTGGGTATCCCACTCATTTTGGCCAAATGGAGTGCCTGAAGTTGATTGCATCAGCTGGATTTCCTGAGAAGAGGATTGGATATCTTGGTCTCATGTTGCTTCTTGATGAAAGACAAGAAGTGCTGATGTTGGTCACTAACTCATTAAAGCAGTATCCTTCATGTAGACTTTTCTCAAGCTTATTTTGTTCCTATTTCCTTTTCCCTTTACCATACGTGTTCTGGATGAATAAATTTGTCCCTGATAGGCTGTTATTACGAAGGGTAAAATAAGAAAAGAGAGATTTACTTTACTCTGCGGGAACCTTAACTTATATGCAGAGATCTCAATCATTCAAACCAGTATATTGTAGGGCTTGCTCTTTGTGCTCTGGGAAATATTTGTTCTGCAGAAATGGCCCGTGATCTTGCACCAGAAGTAGAAAGGTTGCTGCAGTTTCGAGATCCAAATATCCGGAAGAAAGTAAGTCTGTCCTATCTTTATTCAGGGGCCTGTTGGCCACAGATTCTGATTTCAATGATATGTAATTTCTGGGTTTGTGAATTTGTTATGCTTAAACAATGCTGATTATCCATCTTAAAAGATATCACCTTCCCTATCCTTCTTTCTTACAGGAGTTGGAAAGTTTTGGGTTTTTTTTGGTTGGGCACTTCAAGTATCATGGTTTGTGTTCTTTATTTGTTTCCAGAAGGTCTTTGTAATTTTGTCAATACAAAGGTTAAAAGCATCCATGTGAATCCATGATATAAGTACTACATACCTCATGACTGAGACGTCAACTGTATAGTGTAATTATGTTCCTACTTAATGGAAGTGTGACAATTGTTTATTGATGTTCCTCAAACTTCGTACAACTCCTACTTTTGTGAAATTTGGATTTTTTTGACCATTTATCTTATCCAGAAGAATTTGCAGCATATAATAATTCAAGGGAAAAATGCCAACATATGATAGCCCTCGAATCTGATGTGTTAGTGACTCCTAGAAAGTCTTCTTGTTTGATGTTTGAGGGAAAGACATCTATGGACTGTTGCCAGTCATTCTGTGAAGGCATTTTTTCAATATTGTACATTGGTTTATTTAAAATTACTCATTTTCCTATTGGCAGATTGATTTGATTAAACAGGCTTCCTGCTTTTCTTTTCTGTCCCCTCTGCCAGTTGGCTTTTGTTTATGAATTCTCATCATGCAGATCATTTGATAAGTTTTAGGTTATCTGTCATTTCTTAGCGTTCTGATGCAATCTTTGACTCCTCTTGACTCTATCTGTTGTTTGTAGGCAGCATTGTGCTCCATACGGATCATAAAGAAAGTTCCTGAACTAGCTGAAAACTTTATAAATCCTTCTTCTTCGCTGCTTAAAGAAAAGCATCATGGAGTCCTAATAACAGGAATTCAGCTTTGTACAGATTTATGTAAAGTCAGTTCAGAAGCCCTTGAATATTTTAGAAAGGTAATTGGTTATGGCTTGATAAGCATAAAGCTAAATTATCTGTAAGACGAACACTCTATACTTTAGAGGATTTGAATTATTTTCTCTATCTCTGACAAGAAGCTATGTGAATAGAATTTCTTTTAAATATTTAGTTCCTGCTTATGTTATAGAATTTTTTTCATTACCTATCTAATGATAATAACTTCTTTTATCATAACTGCAGAAGTGTATTGAGGGTTTGGTCAAAACTCTAAGGGATATTGTAAACAGTCCCTACTCACCTGAGTATGACATTGCTGGCATTACAGATCCTTTCCTTCATGTAAGATTGCTTAAACTTCTGCGGATATTGGGCCAGGGAGATGCTGATACTAGTGAGTATATGAATGACATACTTGCCCAGGTCAGTTGTGAACTTTTAAAGTTTTTTCAGTGACCTATCTCTTTCATTTGTAATTCGTTCAAGTCCTGAAAAAAGTGTAATATAATGCTTAGTACATATTGTTTATGTCACCAGCTAGCAACTACATTTAGGTTTTTGTTTTTAATCTCTTTCTTTTGCTGTAGACACCGGATTTTCTTCCCAGAGGTTCCTAAAAAACTTTTATAAAAGAAAAAAATAATGCTTTATTGTGGAAGGAGATTTCTTCTTGCATTTTATGATTTAAAATGGTATTAATGATGAAAAAAAAAAAATTACTAGTTCTGGCCTTGGTAGAAAATAAACCAGGCGTTCCACTCAAACGTTGCTCCTGCACATGAGAAAAGCCTTAATGAAATTGCTTGGAGCATGTTAATTGAATGATGATATACTATTTGGGGTATATTGGATATTGCTTCTAAAGCTCATTTCCAGTGGTTTTCAACAATATTTCATCTCTTAAGGAGGTTAAGGTTTTCTTTTTTACTTTTGTTTCTATATGTTCACAATTTTTTGTTTTAGGTGGCGAGCAAAACCGAGTCAAACAAAAATGTCGGAAATGCTGTTCTTTATGAATGTGCTGAAACCATCATGGGCATTGAAGATAGTGGTGGCTTACGTGTGCTTGCTATTAATATCTTGGGAAGATTCTTGTCAAATCGTGACAACAATATCAGGTATTTTCTTTCAGATCTTATCTTGATTTTCCATATCCCTTTCCACACTATTTCTTTGTTCCTCTATTATGAGACTGAACCTTGCATGTTTTTCAGATATGTTGCATTAAACATGCTTATGAAGGCTATTATGGTGGACGCTCAAGCAGTGCAGAGGCATAGGGCAACAATTTTGGAATGTGTAAAGGTACTGCCTGAGGATATTTAATTTTGTGTTTGAGGATTTCAATAGGTTTGTGATTTAGTTCTTGCTCAAGGAGTTTGCTTGTGTTTTCCCTTTGGCTACCCTATTATTTTTTTTGGTTTTGTTGTTTTTTTTTTTTTACTTTTGGCCCATATATGTGGGAATAAGAGTCTTACTTCTTTCTGCAGAGAGGATTATTCCCTCTTTAGATATCAGTTGATCTTTTATTTTATCCTTAAGTATAAAGATCCTGTAGTTCTCTCTCTCTCTCTCTCTCTCTCTCTCTCTCTCTTTTAGGGAACCCTATATTTGTCTTATATGTCACTCTTATGATTTTTTTTTTGGTTGGTTACTCTTCTTGTGTTTTGATGGACATTTGGACAGATATGTAGGGATTCAGTTTTGAAGATATAGTAACTTCCAGCATCGTCCCCTGGGCTTGGAAAGGGTAGGGTGGTGTAGGAATTGGGTAGAGATCTAAATTTGAGCCTCGGTACTCAATAAAAAATGAGTTTCCGACTTTTCTTAGTTGCTTTTAGATGTGGACTCGGTTTTGATTCTGAAGTGCCATTATTTGCCAAAAAGAGAGTTTTAAGTTTTTGGTTTGACATTTTCTTTTTCCAGGATTCAGATGCTTCAATTCGGAAAAGGGCACTTGAACTTGTATACTTGCTAGTGAATGAAAGCAATGTGAAGTCTTTGACAAAAGAGCTAATTGAATATTTGGAAGTAAGTGATCAAGAATTTAAGGGAGATCTTACTGCCAAGATATGCTCCCTTGTTGAAAAGTAAGTTGTGCTATTTGTTAGTTAAATGAAAAGCTACTTCAGCTCTTATGTATTTTATATTATTTATAATTGTCTTGTATATGCTTTGTCTTCTTGGCTCAATATTTTCATATGTCATGGTTGTGCTTTGGATGTAGATGGAAACATGGTTGTATTAGTTGTATGTTCCGTGTAAAATCCTTCCTCCATCTCCAGTTTTTTAGGAAAGTTAATAGGATTGCTTATCACTCCTGGAGAAGGCAGTTATTTCATACAATTGATTTGATATAATCGATTTTAATGGATTGCGACCTTTATTAAATTTATTGAAGTTCCTTTTCTCATTCTCTTTACGTTGAATGATATTATCTTCTGGTTTATTGGACAATTTTGTATGTTGGCTGGGGAAGGGATGCTGAAAGATTCATTTTGAATTGCTTTGACCATTGCTAGTCAATTAACAATCATTTCCATTGCCTCAGGTTTTCCCCTGAGAAAATTTGGTACATTGATCAGATGCTCGAGGTTCTTTCAGAGGTATATGCTGTCATACACATCATAGTTGTATGATTTAAGTAAAGATGCTTTGTTTGTCATATTCCACTGAATTCATCCCTGTCCATGTTTCTGTTTTGCTACTGTATTTTCTCTTGTTTGAGTTGCATCCATTGCAGTCTTTGTTCCTTAGAACATTATATTTTTGTTTGACATAACTGATGTGCTTATTTCAATATTTGATTTGATATAATGTTAATGGTGTAGAACGTGTTTTAATCTTTACTTTTTTTTTTTAACAAAGTTCCTTTGTTGAACATATGATCTTGTTCCATATAAACTCTTGCCAACGAAATACAAAAACATTCCTGACTGCTTAGGTGGTGGTTTATATAAATATTTGGCAATATAATACCTTTTTTTAGTGTAATTTTGGCCAAGTGATTTTTCAAGTAAAATCTAGTGGTTGAACCTGTCTCAACTATGACTTTTGCTTCTTGTTTCCTTCGAGTGAATGAACTATCAAAGGCTGAAAAAGCGATATTCCAAAACTGTATAAGGCCTCACTTTAGATTGACTATTGAGAATTGGTGGTTCAGGCCTCAAATATTGCTGGGCCATTGCAATCTGTATCAGCTCATCTTATAACTTGGTATGGTTCTGGTATGATCTAGTCCTTTTGGTTTTGTTTATGATTGTGAAGTTTAACCCCAATGAGTATATTGAGGATTGTGATGCCATTTCTAAGTCAATTTGGATTTAGGAGTGTGATTGATGAAATCCATATAAGACTTCAAGCTTCTACTACTAGCAACTTGTTAAGGAATAGCAGTTTGGATCCTGAAAAGTAGCTGGGTCAATCCTTTTTGTACCTGGAATTGGTTTCTGGTCAAACCTTTACTCAATATGCATCTTAAAGTAGCAATTGGGAAGGGTAGGCTTTATAATTTTCCATAAACTGTGGGAACTAAGGTGTATAGCCAGTATTGATTCATCTTGCCTGGTACTATATATTCATTTTGCTATATGTCAGTGTTTTTAGCATTTTATTGATGAAACTCAAGTGTCTATAAGAAAAGATTTGGTCATTGGCCACAAACTTTCACGTAATAGAATGCTTGCTCTCTTATAGTTTGCTTGGTGTGAGAATCTTCATCTGGTGGATGCTTATTCTCATTTTGACTTGAAAAAAATTCTGGTTGGGAGAAAAAAAGAGATAGAGCATGAACCCTTGTAATTTTTTGGGAACTGCCACATTTTTTTTCATCTTCTTACCTCTTTCAGTGTTTCTATTAATTATTTTGTTCCAAGAGTACTGATATTTATCCTTCACTTAGTAGGCTGGAAATTTTGTAAAAGATGAAGTCTGGCATGCCCTTATTGTTGTCATAAGTAATGCTTCTGACCTCCATGGATATGCAGTTAGGGCATTGTACAGAGCATTCCAAACATCCATAGAACAGGTATTTTTTGGTTTATTTTGGATTTTATGTGAGAATTGAATATTCTTATCTGCTTAATTATTCAAATGCAAATTGATTTTTTCATCAGGAATCCCTTGTTCGAGTGGCAGTTTGGTGTATTGGTGAATATTGTGACCTGTTGGTGAATAATGTTGGGATGCTTGATTTTGAAGAACCAATAACTGTAAGTGCATCCTTGTCCATAGATTTATTTGCGTGCACTTACTATAGTCGTGTTGCACTTCTTTATCTTCAGAAAAAGAGGGAAACAGCTGCGTAGGGGGTTGTGCTCTACGAACTTGAGTTTGTATAGGGGAAGCTTCTAATTTATGAAAGTTGATGAGGATCCCTTTCTGCAAAGATCATAAGCTTATGACTTCAAGACTTATGACATAGCTGCTGTTAAATTGAATTTTAATAATTTATAAGTTGTGAAGAGAACCAGTAATTGTATTGTTTGTTTAACCGGTAGTACAGAACATGGAAACCAATTTTTTTGCTTCATCAAACTATGAATTTTCGAGATTTTTCTTGTCATCTTGTGGAATTTTTGTTTCAGAGTGTTTATAACTGCATTACTTCCTTGTTGAAGTTTGCTTTATAGCAATCAAAATCATTTTGGCTACCTAGGGATTAATCTATGTTAAAGATAAAATTAATCAAAATAATCTAGAGCAAGTATGGTGTTGATTTTGGGCTTATGGGTTGGAGATGTAGAAATAGGCAACGAGCCAATCAATTACCCTTTTGAAAAGGCCTTACAAAGTACCTTCTGATATTCAAAGTATCTTGTTTTAGTTTATTTATGTTTTTTCTGGTTGAAATGATTTGATTTTACTTGCATTTGGATGTAATAATGGGGTGCCATCCAGTATAGATCTTTGTTACTCTTGGTTTTTTGGTCGAATCACATAAATCCAGTATGATTTTTAAACTAATGAGATTCTTGACCTGCTACATGCTGAGCTGAAAGTCCTTAATGTCAGGATCCTGTTCTTTTGTCCACTGACTACTTACATAAATTGAATGCTTAGAGCCTTAGAACCACTCTACATCTTCCAATACTGTTTGGAAAATTTCGAGTCAGATTTTTATTTCCTAAGCAGGTAACGGAGTCTGATGCTGTGGATGCCATAGAGGCTGCTATTAAGCGTCATACTTCGGATCTCACTACTAAAGCAATGGCTTTGATTGCTCTGTTAAAGCTATCTTCTCGTTTTCCTTCTTGTTCAGGGTATGTTAATGTTTTATCATTAATGACATTCATTCCCCATGGTTACACATTTCTACTGGCTTTGCTTGGTCTATGGGTTAAAAGGTATCCTTTATAAGCGTACACTTGCTATGGTTACAAACTCTCTCAGTCTATTTAAGCATGACCTAAGTTGAATTTATTTCTTGGCAAAGTGAGTTAGCCATCCTAATTATTGTGAATTTTCTGCATGTAGTAATTGAAGAAATTCTCCGATTTGTTTATATGGCATGAAAAAGATCAATTTTCATTTATTGGCTTCTCCAGGAGGATCAAGGATATAATTGTCCAGAGTAAACGAAGCCTTGTGCTTGAGTTGCAGCAACGATCTATTGAATTTAATTGTATTCTTCAGAAGCATCAGAACATTAGGTATGATTAAAAATTTGTTGTGTTTTGTGGTTTACATCATTACCTTTTGCAAGGTTTCCAGCTTTGTAGCATAGTTGTGAAGTACAGAGCTGATGGATGAATTTGTACAGATATGCACTGGTTGAAAGGATGCCAGTTTTGGATGAGGCAACTTTCAGTGGAAGGAGGGCTGGCTCCTTGCCAACAGCTGTTTCAACTTCTACCAGCTCACCACGTAATCTTCCAAATGGAATTGCTAGACCAGCTGCAGCTCCTATTGCTGACTTACTTGACCTAAGTTCTGAAGATGCACCTGCACCTAGCTCTTCTGGTGGTGATTTTCTTCAGGATCTCCTTGGTGTTGATCTATCCCCAGCTTCTGCACCATCAGGTTAGTTGGGATGCATAATGATGCATCTTTAAGAGACGTTTGAGTGAAATTTATTTATTTTTCAAGCATGTGCTTATGTTTTGATGATGCAGAACATAACTAATCTAATTGTGGGATTAGTTTACTTAAGATTTTATTTTGTTAGTCGTATTTATGGGGCTAATTATAATATCTTTTAGATCTAGGGTTATATTTGCTTTCATCTCATTCTATTTATTGATCTGTGACTGTCCCAACCTGGTTATGTTTTTCTTTTTTTTTTTTTCAACACCATGCCACTGTATCTTTACCAACCCAATAAGCTTCATCATTGCAAATTGAATTCTTCGATCATCTGACATGTCATACCAATCAAAGTATTCCTTGATAAAGTCGGGGGGTTGTATTTGGTATTTTACATTTACATTAGGGTTTAGTATCTTAGTGTAGTTTTCTTTATCCTATGGTTTTGTTTATAAGTTGAGTTTATTAGTAGGGTGAATTGAATGGTAATTCGGTGGGAATAGAATGAAGAGAGAATAGGTATTATATAGTCTGATTTGGAGAACGGAATAAGAAAGGACAATTAAGATGTTTTGTTGCTTAAAATTGTATAAGGAATATATAAGGAATAAGTCTAAAAGGACTATTTTACCCTGCAGTTATTAAAAAATAATACTTATTTTTAGCCTCTTATAAAATATTATGAAATATATTTAAAAAATATGTAACAATATCATATTTAAAAATAATATTTAAAAACAATATTTTAAGATATTGTATTTAAGAATATATTTAAAATTTAAAATATATTTAAAACAATATTTTTAATATTTATATTTAATAATATATTAAAATTATTTAAAAATAATATTTTCATATAATTTGATATCCTATAACTATTATTAGTAATTCCAAATTGGTTTTGTATGTATAGTGGGTGTAATGATTATTGCATTGCATAATTACTTAAGTTGAAAATTTTGAGAGTGTAACAATGTTAAAAGAAAGTAAGTTATCTCCTCCTCATTGTTTTAATGGCCATTTTTGTCCAAAAGAGAACTTGGTCTTGCATGGTCATAAAAATCTTAAATGTTTCTTTCAAAGTTAAAAATGAATTATTTTCAGCCGCTGATCACTTCTTTCCTGTTGATCAAAAAAAAAAAAATCTGATTTTATTCCGACTTTTAGGCACAAGTCAGCCTCCAAAGGCTGGTGCAGATGTTCTGCTGGATCTTTTATCAATTGGAACATCACCTCCTGCACAAAGCAGCTCATCTGCATTTGACATATTATCCTCCAGTGAAGACAACAAAGCACCAGTTGCCAATTTAAATGGCCTCACGCCACTTTCCTCACTTTCTGCAAATGGCACTTCTCCTGCAAGTCCTGCTGGAATGATGGATTTATTGGACGGGTTTGGCCCCATTCCTGAAAAGCATGGTAAATTTGAAGTTTGTAACTCTGTTTGGCAGGTAGCCTTTTATTTGCTGAAGTAGTTATAGTTATCTTTTCTGTGGGCAGAGGAAAACGGTTCAGCTTATCCATCTGTGGTTGCATATGAGAGCAGCTCCTTAAGGATGACATTCAACTTCTCAAAGCAACCAGGAAACCCACAAACAACATTGATCCAGGCTACTTTTACAAATTTGTCACCTAACGTTTATAATGATTTTCTTTTCCAGGCGGCTGTTCCAAAGGTAACTCAAGACGGTCATTTACTGAGCCTGCTGTACTTGTAGTATAGAAATTCATAATTGAATTTCAGTTTTCTCGCTGTTGCTTTACTTATCATGGAATTCTGTGAAAATTAAAGAATTTAGCCATTTGCAACTTAAAGCCTGTCCTTACTATAGTTCTCTATATGCCTCAAGAAGACTTTTCTTTTATTTAGCCTTGTTTGTTGGGATCCTAAAATCTAGGCTTAATTATTTCTACAGAATATATAATATTTTTATGTTCCTTAAAAGTAACCATCGAAGTTTGTAAATCTTGTGTCATGTAAAATTTTTTTCATTCTTTTCCCTTTAATGCGTGTGATACTGATACAGTTGTTGCATTTAAACCCTGCAGTTTCTTCAGCTGCACTTGGATCCTGCTAGCAGCAATACTTTGCCTGCAAGCGGTAATGGGTCCATCACACAAAGTTTGAAAGTCACTAATAACCAACATGGGAAGGTATGTATACTGAGTTTTATTGATCTTTGTTACTCTTTCTGAATCTCATGGCTTAGCAGGTGAAAGCTTTTTCATATATCTAGTTATTTTAGTTGGTTAATATTACTCTATGAAACTGATCTTGGTGCAAAGTGTGACAGCCACCCTCCATTTACAGCTTCTTTGTGATGCTATTTTACTTTTTCATCATTTAAAAGTTTTTTTTTTTTTTTTTTTTAACTTTTGATCGTAGGGGGTTTATGCACTGGGTAGAATCAAGTGTTTTTATGACTAGTCATGTTTTTGCGCTACTCTTTATCAATGCTTTGGGCTTCTTTATTGTTTAACTTTGAGAAATATTTGTTTCGGTTTAAACGATGCTTGGATGGAGTTCCATTATAGCCAAGAGTTAAAATGCATGTCCATTTTTTTATTGAGAAGACAAGGGTGGTTTAGGTTCCTGAGAAGATATCACAATTTATTTCCCTAACCATTAGATTAAAAGATTTTTCCTCCTCGCCCCTTTCTATCCTTCTTATCTAGCACCATCTTTGAAGGGTATTTTAACAGAGACTTATATATATATATATATATGTATATATATATTACTATTTATTTTTACATTCAGAAATCGTTGGTGATGCGCATAAGGATAGCTTACAAGATGAACGACAAAGAGGTATTGGAAGAAGGACAAATCAACAATTTCCCTCGCGATTGGTGAGCTTGATTGATCCATAGAGATGTTGAAGATAATTCATCTGCCGCCTTCCTCTCCACCCCCCCCGCCCCCCCTTTTTTTTTTGGAAAATATCTGAGAAAATTGTTCTTACAATCTGTAGAGATAGTACAAATGTTTTGTTTCAAAGTCTTGTAAATGGTAAGAGATTTTGGTGGTGGGAGGAGGTTGGTATTAAATGGGGTCCAATCACAAATTTTTCCCCTCTTGGGTGACTTTATTTTTATTATTTAAGTTGTATATTTAATATAAACCCTTCTTATTTGTAGGGATTGAATTTTAGGATAGGCACAAAATGAAAATTATTCTTTATTATTATTCTTGCAATCTAAAAGCCGATTTAATTTACGAAATTACTAATTTAATTTAATGGCTTAGTGTGCATTTCCAAAGCAAATTAGAGCAGTGTTGAACTGCTATATTAAATAGAAATATCTTACCGAACATTAAAAAAAACAAAAAAAAAAAACCACTAATTTTATTTGATTTGTTTTGTTTTAACTCCGTAAAAGAAAGACTGATTCTCATGGAGTTACTATTACTGGAATTTGACACACACCGGCGAAATAGAAATTTGGATACACAAATTGTAAAGTCGTTTCACGGTAAAAATCAGTTCTTAAACCGTGAACACTGCTTTTTGCTCGTTTTGAGTGGGTCACTTTCGCAGTAGACACAAAGCTTGCTGCCCAAGGGTAATACATTCAAGTCAAAAACCTTGGTTCACTGTTGCTTCTTTCCCACGCCATTGGAATCAAGAATAATGCTATTTTCTTTAAATTTTTATTACTTTGACCACAAAATACAAAGTGTAGACCAGTCATAGCTATTTAAAGAGAAAAAAAAAAAAAGGAAGAAAATAGCTGACAACAACCGAAAATTTCCCAATATCACATTTAACAAAATGGAGAATCTATCCATCTGTGACTAAAAACAATATTTTTCTTGTAAATTACTCACTACAATTTGCACAAGAGAAAATTATAATTTAGTTTTTACAATTGGTTGGAAGTTTCTTTTTTTTTTTTTTTTCAAGAAAAGTATTTGAAATACTCACATTTACAACTTAATAATATGGTTCTTCAGATTTAGTATGAAATGTTAGATTTATCATCATTTAACTTTTATTAATAGTTAGAATAAATATATGGAT
>JBBYHM010000007.1:4689772-4704352 GCA_038381775.1 Adansonia rubrostipa | reverse complement strand
CGTCTCTTTTCCGCTTTGACTATGGCTTCTTCTCATCCCAAAGACGAAGCCTATCTCAACCAAGTTATTGAGAAGCGCATCAAGATCTTCCAATCCCTCCAGGCTCAACAGCAATCTCATCTTCAGTCTCTCCCCCACGACCCAGTCAAGGTCACGTTGCCTGATGGGTCAGTTAAGGAAGGGAAAAAATGGGTTACGTCCCCTATGGATGTCGCCCAAGGAATTTCTAAGAGTTTGGCTGCCAACGCATTGATTTCTTCGGTCAATGGGGTTCTTTGGGATATGAATAGGCCTTTGGAAGGTGACTGTGAGCTTAAGATTTTCACTTTTGATAGCGACGAAGGTCGTGATACTTTTTGGCATTCTAGCGCTCACATTCTTGGTCAGGTAAATTGAGATTTTTTTCTCCATTTTATTTCTTTGGTTGTTTTGTTTTCTTTTTGGGATAATTGGCTAATTTGGGTTAGTGGTTATGCAGTCCCTGGAGAGCGTATATGGTTGCAAACTTTGCATTGGGCCCTGTACCACAAGAGGGGAGGTAAGTTAGTTTCTTGGGGTTTATAAATCTTCTTTGTACATAATCTATATCTCTTTGAATCATATGATATTAATAAAAAATTTCACTTCTGTTAAACATTTTTCTGTGGTACACACTTCTGATAACTTTTGTTGTGTACGATATGCTAATATGTTTTATTAACGAACTTCTCTGTCATTTTATGCAAGTTTTGGAGATCTACCGAGCAGTTTCAACCTGGTTTCATGTAGTTTTCAGGACCAATCAAGTTTCTGTTGTAGGGATAAATTATCCTACATTGTGATCATTGAACATTTTGTGCTTATTAGCTTGTACTTTGTATATCATTTTTTTAATGTTTTCACTTAAGCGAGACATGTGGAGATAATAATGTGGTTTTAATTACTGTTTGATGTTTCATTCTTTTCGTCTTGATCCTTCAGTCGGTCTAGCAAGGTCTTTTAGCGTGAATCTTACTGGATGAAAATGTGTTGCTACAGGGTTTCTATTATGATGCATTTTATGGTGACTTGGGCTTGAATGAGGACCATTTCAAGCAAATTGAAGCAGGGGCTTTGAAAGCTGTTGCGGTATTAATAATCTTCCTAAATGACCAACTTAATAATCACCTTGCCCTGTATCCATGTTCCTTGGATGTTTATAAGTAGGGCTGTAAATGAACTGAGCTTGAATGAATAGACTTTTGTTCGTGTTTGTTTGTTTAATTTTTGAGCCTATTCGTGTTCAGTTTGTGTTTTTTAAGAATTTTAAATTTGTGCTTGTGTTCATTCATTTAAAATTGGGTGTGTTCGAGTTTGGTTGTTTAAATTAAATGAACTTGTTTGCGAACACTAAACGAACATGTTCATGAATGTATAAACGAACATGTTTATGAACAATTAAAAATATGTTCATGAACAGTACATAAACACATCTAAACAAATTAAAACAAACAAACAAATAAATATGTTTCTTATTTTTAAATATTAAAAAATAAAACATTAATATTATTAATTATATTATAATCGAACAATAAACGAGTTTTAAATGAGCTTTAAATGATTTATTGAACGAGCATTTAATGATTCATAAATGAGCTTGTTCGTGAACATAAATGAACCGAACATACTATGTTCATGTTCTGTTCGTATAATCAATGAGCCTCAAAATCTTGTTCATGTTTGTTTATTTAGCTTAATAAATGAACAAAAATTGAACTGTTCATCGAAAGCTCTGTTCATTTACAGCCCCATTTATCAGTATTTTTATGTTCGATGTTCACAAGCTTCATGTTGAGTTAGTGCATATATCGCTACACTATTCAACTAGTCAACTCATGCTTGTGTCAAGGAAAAATTGGGAGACTTAAAATCATATTATGAAAAGTTGGACATGGTTAATTTTTTAAATGGTTTTTATGTTTGTATTAAATGGGAATTATGCTAGTTGTAAAGCTGTTATTTCATGGTATATTCTTTTTTCCTTTTCGTATCTTAATGCAGGAAAAACAACCTTTTGAGCGCATTGAAGTGACAAGGGAGCAAGCCATTGAGTTGTTTTCTGAAAATAATTTTAAGGCAAGTTGAGCGGTGTTATTTTGTATTTTTCATATCAATTGAAATTGTTCCTTTTTACCTCTATGTTTTCCCGTTGCATTAATTGCTGCATTGGTAATTTTTATAATTAGGTTGAGATCATCAATGATTTGCCTGCGGACAAAACTATTACAGTATACCGATGTGGTCCCTTGGTTGATCTATGTCGTGGGCCTCATATTCCCAATACTTCCTTTGCGAAGGCATTTGCATGCATGAAGGTGATATGATACATGATATATCAATTTGTCGATATTTGGATTCATGTTCATCACCATTTCCTGGTCTACTCATTAATTTCTATATTCAGGCTTCATCAGCTTACTGGAGGGGAAACAAAGACCGTGAGAGTTTACAAAGAGTTTATGGTATATCTTATCCTGATCAGAAACGTTTAAAGGTGAGATGAATTTTCTGGCTGACAGCTATATTATTGTACCATATGCACTGATTTTTAAATATTTGTTTAGTTTTGAATTTGCTTTGTTTGTGATTGTTGAAGCAACAATACATGATTATGATGCATAAAGAAATATATTTATTTCTTTTCTCATGATGTTAAGAATATTTCAAATCTGGTATAATAGTAGACATTACTTTAAGAAGTCATCTCCTTATATTAGGTAATTAGGATTACTTCTTACATGCCTAGACAAAAACTGGCAAGCTCTTTTACAATGAGAAAAGAAAGTCTCTTGTTTCATGGTACATTAATTATTGTTGTGCCACATTTTTTTCCTTCTCATGAGTGTTAATGTTTTTCCACAGGAATATATCCGTCAGCTAGAAGAAGCAAAGAAATATGATCATAGATTGTTGGGTATGAAGCAGGAACTTTTCTTTTGTCACCCTCTCAGGTACAGCATAACTGAATATGCTTGTGAGTGGTGTATAGCATGTTAAAAAATGTATGCAGTTTTAATATTTGGCATCTTTGGTTACTTTCAGCCCAGGAAGTTGGTTCTTTCTTCCTCATGGAACCCGAATTTACAACAAACTAATGGAATTTATACGAAATGAATATTGGAAAAGGGGTTATGAAGAGGTTACTGGTTTCCCTTTCTTGGTCTATTTTGGGGATTTAATTAAAACTATATAACCTGAATAATGAGTCAAATAAGTTGCATAATTTTGGCAGGTTAAGTCCCCCAACATATATAATATGAATCTTTGGGAAACATCTGGTCATGCTGCAAATTATAAGGAGAATATGTTTTTGCTTGAGGTGAGATCTTTTGTGACTAGAGAAAAAAAAAAAAAACTTGTTTCTGTTAACCGTATGTGAACTTCTTAGAACTTTAACATATCTTTGTTAAAAAGAATAGTTCTGCATTTAGTCTTACTGTGATGTTCTCTTTCTTTTTTTTTTCCCCTTTATATGTATATATTTATTTTTTTTATGATGCTTGGTTTCTGCCACAGATTGAAAAACAAGAGTTTGGACTGAAACCTATGAATTGCCCAGGGCACTGTTTGATGTTTCAGCACAGGGTTCGTTCTTATAGAGGTCAGTTCATATGCATCTGAGTTTCTCCCATTCTTTTCACCATGTGGAAAGAAAACCTGGGTACTTCTTGCCAAGGGAGGCATCATCTCCTTTTTTTTTTTGTTTTTTTCCCCCTCTCTCTCTAAATCTAATATGTGAACAAGTAAAATCACTCAAAAGACAGTGTGGATGCCAATCACAGGAGTCAGGACTACAACATCCTGTCTGTATTGGAAGTTCCCTCGTAGGCTGCAATGCAGCTTCGTTGTCCCTTGAGGAGAGCTGAAAAGAAGCTTTCCTAGGCTATGCTTCTTCGTTTACTTCATCATTTGGTTGCTCTAAACTTGGCCTTCCCATCGTTGTTTGTGCTTACTTTATAAATTTCTTCCATGTATGAGCTTTGGATGTTGGACCAACATTTCTTTATTCCATTTTCACTCATACTTCATGATAATGAGTGTAAGTAATAATATTAGTGAACAAGTAAGTTCCAATTATAAAATTTTCTGAAATGGTGTTGGACTGAATACATTTTCATGTGTTCTGTTCTGCATCATTTTGCCCTGTCTTAGTTCTTTTTGAGCTCTAATGTAATGTGGCTCTGGCTTAACTAAGATATAGAATTTAATTAATGTAGATTAGTTATTTTTTTCTTGTTTAGCCTTAAGAATGTGCTTATTTAAACTGTCTTCTTCTGAAAGAGGTTTTTCTTCACATAATATGGTGTCAGTTGTGGTTAATGCCAATCAAGGTGATTGATCTTGCCATCTCTGGTTTGTTTGCAATGTTCTCTCATGCAGAACTACCTCTTCGCCTGGCTGATTTTGGGGTCTTGCATCGAAACGAGGCTAGTGGGGCACTGACTGGGTTAACTCGTGTCAGGAGGTTTCAGCAGGTATTTAAACTTCTGAGATTGAGCTCCTTGCTAGCTCTCTGCACCTTTCTTTTGGGTAAACATCAAATGTGAATTTCGGTATATCATGATTTATTGCTGTTTGAAAACTTCCTTGTTAGCTTTTGGACTTAAAGTTTGAAGAATTCTCTATTCAGATCTTATACATTTCGTTGCTTAGTTGTGCTAGTTAAAAATCTTTGGCTACCTCATGAACTTTTTTTGGTGAAAGGTGGGTCATCTTCTTTTCCCACTTTCTTTGACATTACTCTTCATATTGTTTCAGGATGATGCCCACATTTTCTGCAGGGAATCCCAGGTGAGGGTGGCTTTAAATTATTACTCCCAGAATTGTGAAACATGTTGGCTTCCTCTTTCCTTTATAATGCTTTTTTTTTTCTTTTCAGATTAAAGAAGAAGTTAAAGGTGTCCTGGATTTCATTGATTATGCTTACACTGTTTTTGGGTTTACTTATGACCTAAAACTATCTACGGTATGATAAGCTCTATTGAATTTTCCAAAAAAATGATAAGCTCTATTGACTTGAATTTTTAGGGATTGGAAATAGTTTTTTCTCTGATAACCAAGCGCGTTTTCTTAGCTATATCTACATAAGTGGAGGGAGTTTAGAATATTGATGAAATTGTTTTCTGTCTATATCTTGAGATGCGACACGTATAAAACAACTAATGGTTTACTGAAACCTTAACTGTCTTTTTTTCTCCCTATCATTAGAAGTAGTATTTTCTTTTTATTTGTTGGTAGAAATGGTTTTGGATTAGAGACCTAATATATCTACTTGCATCATAATTATATTCATTTTATAATATTAGATGGACTTGATGACTCATGACTCATGATTTATGTTTTGCACTCATGCTTGGATTGCATTCTAGAATGACAATTTTATTTTGTGCTACAAATATTTGAATTGTAGAGGCCAGATAAATACCTTGGAGATTTGGAAACTTGGGAGAGAGCTGAAGCTGCTCTCACAGAAGCTTTGAACCAGTCTGGGAAGCCATGGCAGGTCAGTTTTCTAGCAAACAACTTACAGTCAACATTTTGGGCTTTTCAGAACAGAGATTGTTTCTGAATTAATTCAGTGAGTAACAAATAGAATTTTGCTTCAGCTTACAACCACCCTTAAAGCTTCCAGCCTTGATGATTATGGCTATCACTATATAAATGCACATAAAGCACATAGATCTTCGGGAAGGTTTTGGCCTTAGTGATTTATCGCCAAGTCAAATATTAGTTCAAGCTTAAGATTATACACACTTGAGATCTCTTTTCTTGTATTTGGCATCTTTTTATGAGTAAAGCTGGTGTCATGATTTGGCTCCATTTTTCTGGTTGAAGAATGTGTTTTCATCTTATTTTCTCAAATGATAAGTCAATTTAAATACTGTAACTATAAAATATTGTGTCTTGAAAGTTGTTGATGTAAACTGATTCGTCCAGTTAAATAGTGGAATTCTTTATTGCTAGAGAAGGGAAATCCTGAATAGTTGGTTGAATGTTGTCATCATATATGTTGTACATAATTTTATATTGAGTATACATTTAACAATCATCTTTCTAGATGTTCTTATGCAAGGGTCATTTTGGTACAGATAAATGAAGGAGATGGGGCATTTTATGGTCCGAAGATAGATATTAGTGTATCTGATGCCTTGAATAGGAAATTTCAATGTGCAACATTACAGGTTTGTGATGTTGAATTGTGCTTCATTTCTCCTTTTCCTCTGTTCTCTATTTGTTGTGTTTTATGATAATTATCACTTAATTCAATGATGCCTTCCTTATTGCAGCTTGACTTCCAACTTCCTGAGCGCTTCAAGTTGGAGTACTCAGCAGAGGATGAAGCCAAGAGGGAGAAACCTGTTATGATACACAGAGCTGTCCTGGGGTCCGTTGAGCGTATGTTTGCTATACTGTTGGAGCACTACAAGGGAAAATGGCCCTTCTGGCTTAGTCCCCGTCAAGCAATTGTTTGCCCTGTATCAGAAAAGTCCCAGCAATATGCGATACAGGTAGTCTACTCTAGCAGTATGCTCATTAGCTTGTTTGTTGACCTCAGTTATGTCTTTTTTTTTTTTTTTTTCATTTTTTCACTGCCAACCTTATTGGTTTTTGATGCATCTACGTATGATCATTGTATATGCTAATCTGGAATTCTTTTTTCCTATGCATTCTGGCATGATTTTCCCATGTTGAACCAGAATTTTATTCCTTGTGTGGTTGAAGGTACTTATACGTGACGTAAATCTAAACTTGGCATAGTAAATCCTTTAGCTCCCTCAGTTCACAATTTCAAACCATGACCATGTAATACTTGTCTCTTGTTTTGATGCTTTGTTTTTAGCCATGAAATGTCTTTATATATAACCTCCTGCATCAGTTTTCTGTTATTTTCTTTTTTTTTTTAACTTTTAACTTTATGTATTTAAAGACTCAAGAGGCATTATTTTTGTGTTGTTTTGAAGTGTTTATACCAAAATAGTTCATTACATGCTTGAGGAAGATTTCTGAGAATAAAGTTATAGAGACCATAGATGTGGGTGGAAAGTGTTGAAAACAGGACCTTACAAATTTTTTTTTTTTATCTTAATAAGGATATAGCACTATGGCTCAGTAGGATGCATTTAGTTTATTTTTGATGAGTTAATTATTTGTTATGCTTTTATCCATTTGAAGGGCAAAATGATAGTCATTTGGAACTCCAATATGCCAGTGTTATCGACTTAGCACTTATTTTGTTTTCTTAGGTTCGGGATTGGATTCATGAGGCTGGTTATTATGTAGATGTTGATATGACAGATCGAAAGATTCAGAAAAAGGTGAGACCACTGACATCCTCAATTCCTAATATAAAATTCCCTTTTTCCTTACAGTCTTGTAATGTGCTCTCTCCCTTTCGACATACAGTTGCGGACTTAGAATGAACCCACATTGTTATCAATGACTATATTACAATATCATTCTGCTTTTCCATCTTTTAATCTTTAAACAGCTTGCTCTGCAGATTTTAAGTGAATTGTTTTCTCTTTTTTTTTTTTTGAACTAACTGATTGTTTTCACTTGTTTTCCGTTTCACACCAAAGGTACGAGAAGCTCAGTTGGCCCAATACAATTATATATTAGTTGTTGGGGAAGAAGAAATGAACACAAAGAAGGTTTGCCTGCCCTAAGTTTTCTTTATTGATTTCTGTACCTTTTTGCGCATTGGTGAAGCTTTTTTTTTTCTAAACAAAATAAATTCGTATCGTACAACAACCATGATCATGGTCATGGTCGTAGTCATTCTTTAAGTAGAAGAGCTATGGTATGCAAATGCAATGGTTAGTTGAAAAGTAAAATAAATAAATAAATAGTGTATATATATATTTTTCAGGTGAGTGTAAGGGTGAGGGATAGTGCAGATTTCACTGGAATGAGCATAGAAGGCCTGCTCCAACACTTCAAGGCTGAAACTGAGGCTTTTCATTAGGATATGTATGTTTGAGACTCTCTGTTGTTTTGATTTCTCTTATCAATTTAAAAAGTAAGTGGATAATCCATTTTTCTCATTAAGGAAAAAAAAATTCAATATCAATGATGATATTTGTTTCCCTTTTATTTTTATTTTTATTTTTATTTTTACTATATGCATATTAACAAATCGTTTTTGATTACTTGAAGGGATATTAGATTTATTTATGCAACTTGTTTTCTGGAATTGCCCAATGAGTTTCTACTTTTGATAAAATAATTGCTTGTTTTTTATGAAATCATTGTTTACATTGGCTTGCTTTATAATTTACCGACTTTGAGAGCCATTCGATGATGCAAATGCTATGCATTTTGCTTTTGTTCCCCCCCCCCCCCAAATTGTAAGGCACTTTCCTTCAAAACCTAGACAATATTATATATTTAGTTTGTATTGAACCATTTACGACCAGGGTTTACATCCTTGTATGTATTTTGGATATTTACCTTTGTATCTGGGACCAGGGTTTACACACGCACTGTTGGGTGTATCCAAAATATTATCTGGGACTAATTCTGAGTTATTATTGTTCACAAAAATCAAACTAGATTGATAAAGAAAGAACCCTTCTTACCGATTGTACCAATCAGAATGGGATTTATTTATTTGGTGTGATATAAATTTCCCAGAGGCATCTTATGCATGTGTAAAGTAATTAGCATTGGTGGAGGAATTGCTGTGAATATGATTCGTATGTCGTAAGCAATATGCCATCGCCGATGCACCAGTACTCTCTTAAGCAGACCTCTCTTCTGATCACAGTTGTAGCTGCGTTGTACAAGGCCAGAATTGCAGTACGGACCAAGTGCTGCCGAAGTAAACGGTAGATGTATATACTTACATATGTATATATGCACCAAACCGTTTCTGTTAATCCTCTGCAATCATATGCACTTGGGAAGTTCATAGATACGGAAGGCTGAAAATAAGATGAATAATATTCATTATATATAACAATGATAGTATTTACTGGCTAAGAATCTGGGGTTAAAGACAGCTTCAACAGCTAACGAGAGACAAAAGGTAAAAATTATGATTGCTGACTGTAACTTCAGAGAAATCAATGCAGGGATCTCAGCACAATTTGTTTAGGGGGGTGAGCTTGGGTTAACCCCACTTTCCCCCCCCCCCCCCCAAAAAAAAAAAGGGAAAAAAAAAGAGGCTTGGATTAGGCTTCATATATTATAATAGTCCATACTTCAGACATTGGCGCATCCTTCATTTATCAAAACCCATTTTTGGGACTGCCTCTTTCTGGAAATGAAACCGAACCACTGATTGATGATTGCTATTAAGTATACCTTCACATAAGTCGGGTTGGCCACAATCTAGAAAAAAAAATTTCGATTGTCAAGGCATAAAACTAGATAAAGTCAAATTTAAATTGACCTAAAAATTCATATAATTGTTTAACATTATATTAAAAAATTAAAAATTATTTATATTAATATTTATAATTAAATTTAAATAAATTTTTATTATAAATATTGATTTGGATCAAATAACATGAATAAAAAATTTATCAAAATTTAATTTTGTATGAATTGAATTTATTAAACCAAACAAACTGATTAAACAGGCAAGGAGAGAGTAACAGGTAGTCAAAGATCGATACCTAGAAGGGACAAAAATAATAGTCATTGTATGTTAAGTAGAATTGACAGCTAATGAAACCAATCCCTTTAAGACATAGATAGATGGATTGGCTCATAATAGTATACTTTATTTATGTGTCTCAAGAAAAAAAGTGGGGAGGGGGGCAACCCTCATTGTTTGATTTGATAAAAATTCAGGAACACAAAGTGAACAAGCAGCCCCACCATGTATGGTGGTGTCGATTTCTGATTTGTCTTCACTTTTAGACAGTGTCGTCGCCTATGCCTAACCAATCAATAATTGTTGTTAAAAATATATATATGTATATTACCTCTAATTTCACATGCATGCAGAGGAACACTTGCAATCATCATTGAAAAGGGATGGATAAAAAAGAAAAATGAAAAGAAAATGGAGATCTCTTTGTCAATATCATGCATGAATTCTGGTTGTAAACGTCAATTGTGTTTGGTCTTTTTTATCATTGTGTTTTAGTCTTTGTTTGGGAAAACAAAATAAGATACATGAAATGACGTTTGCTGATAGGATGGTAAAATCAGATTTATCCAAAGAATTTTCTACCAAATTATTTCGAGTCAGGATTTTTTTTTTTTTTTTGAAAAATGCAGAATTAGAGAATGAGATAATTTTAATAAATCTTTGCTCTTCACTCATTATTTAAATTATGCTTTTACTCCCTTAAAATATTTTATATTTTATTATTTTTTATATGTTAGATATATATAAAATAAAATCATATATATTAATATTATATATTTTTAGTATATAAGTATAGTATATATACTAAAAAATTATATATTTTAATCATAAATAAAATATATTAAATTAAAAATAATTAATAAAAATTTAAATTAAATTAAATGATTATAAATATAAACGATGTTCATAAAAATTAAAGTTTTCAACAATCATATAAATAGTACAAAAGTAAATCGAACAATCTCACCCCTCCCCATTCCATCCGTTGTTGCTAACGATGTTTAAAGTTATTATCAAGAACAATGGCAAACACAGTGTATTTAAGCGACTGCCGAAAGCGAAACAAGTAAAATTCTTAAATGAAATAAGAAACTTTAAAATTAGATACAATATATAAATATAATATTTAAAAATAAAATATAAAAAATATAAAAATTTAAATATTTTAAAATATATAAAATAAAAATTATTAATATAATAAATTTTATATAAATATTAAAATATTTTAAATATAATTATAATAAAATAAAATATAAAATTATGATATAAATTTTATTTAAAACATTCATTGTATTGAGCATATATATATATATATATATATATATATATAACGTTGAAATTCTTGACTTAAGGTCAATGTTGTTGAGATATTTGGGTGTGTCACTTTCTGACAAGCCACTATGTCAGTGCTGAGTGCTCCTAGTAGATTCTGGCTAGAACGCTACACTGCTACATGGTGAAAAACAAAGGCTGGGACATAATTGAAGAACTGTTGCCAAGTTTTATTATTCAATAGCTATGCTTGATAATTGCAAGTGTCTAAACCCTAGCCAAACTATCTTTCTTCAAAAAAAAAAAAAAAGAGGGATAATCTAGAGACATGATCTGTACCCAATTGACAGGGGTTATTGAATTGTAGAGGCAACAGTAAATTGAATATTTATAAATTTTTAATATTTAAATTTAAATTTAAATATGTACAAATATTTTAAATTTTAAATTTATTAATTATTAATATTAAATTTATGTATTATTATTTGAATTTAAATTCAATGACATTGTCCTAGTACTGTTTTGTTATGACTGCCGCTGCTTCTTTACAGCACTCTCCCTGCTATGGGGGGCTCCTAATATGTTGTGTATTTTCCCTCGAGTTAATTGAAATTTTATTTTGATTGAGAAAAGGAAAAAGACAAATCAAGGGATTAATGGCGTTGTTCAAGAGGTGATATTCAGATTGAGGAAAGTTGAAAAAGAGATAATAAAATTGGATACAAGATTTGATAATTCGTGTATTTATATCATATTTATATATTTTATCGTATTATAATCGTATTTAAAATTTTTAATATATTTTTTAATTTTGATATGTTTATAATTTATATTGTATGGATTTTGAGAACATAATCGTATCATGTTGTATCGTATTTTTTAACTTTATTCATGTTATATTCGTATAATCATATCAAAATATTATCACAGTACGTAGATCAAACCAATGAAAAAGTGTGCCAAAACGACTCTCTCCTTCAATTGCAATAATCATGAGGATTGTATGTCTTCTACTATAAATTATCGAATGTATATTCTAAACTCTATTCGACTTGAAAGTATCAAATATAAGTATGATTGTCATTATTGAAAATCCTATCTAAAACAGCATTTAACGTATTAATATGATTAATTATTTCTGCCGACCATTCATAATCTACTTTAGGACATGATTTTTGGAAGGTTGGAATTAAATACATTATTATACAGTACATGAACTACGTCGATCCACATTGAATGAGTTAAATGCATCTTCGTTCTTTCATTTTGTTTTTTCTTTTTTTTTTTCTCCACTACTGTCTTTTAGATCTTGAACACTTCTGCAATACAGACATTCTTGGAACCCAACTATTCCTTTAAATTCATAGTTATTGCTTTGTAATTTAAGGCTTGGAAGAATAATGTAGAGAAAGCAACTTCAAACAATAATGTCCCCCGTAAGCGTAACATAAGGCAAAAAAGGTAATAATAACCTCACTTAAAAGACCACTCGGCCAGAAATGTTTGGTGGGAATGCTTTCTAATTTTAAATTACGGGCCAATCTGCTATTTAAAACTTTTAATTTTTTTTATCTTTATTTTACTATTTATTATATTATTAAAATATTATTTTTATATTAATATATATTTTATAATAAATTAAAATTAAAATTTTATTTTTATTATTAAATAATAATTTAAATTAGATAAAAAAACTCAAGTTCTTTAGAATCTTCTTCAAGACTCTCTGGGCATATAGGTTGTAGTCCCCTACAAGGGTCATGTTTGAACAACAAATAGTCGATTTCACAATTAAATATGTGAACCATAGATCCCCAACATCTCACATGGCATACATGGACTGACATTAATCCAAGTTCACACATACACGTGAATATATCTTATGTAATTGAAAATGCAAAATTTTATATTTCAAGCCTTGGGATTCAAATAGTTTAAGCTGAACCAGACTTGCAATAGTCAAAGATCCTCAGACAGATTACTACCTCTTGCCTATGTAATTAAAAACCAGTCTTTTGCCCTAAATCCAACAGCCAAAAAAATTATTATTATTATAAACAAAATGATAGGAAGAAAAGAAACACTTGGGCATTCGGTTCACTTTTATATATGTTTGGCATTTGACAATGTCTTCTATTGCTCAGAAATTGCCTACAAATCTCAAAGGATAAAAGGGTTCATTTTGTTATTAATTTTTTGGCTTTGTTTAGTAGAAGAAAATGATATACTAATAAAAGAAAGGGTTATATTTAATATGCTATCAGCATAAAAATTTTATATCCGTAAATCATATGATAATATTTTATTAATAAATTTTAAAAATAAATATTGATAATTATACTTTTAAGAGGTTCAAAATTGTCTAAATCGTTAATAGTTTATTAATTCGTTTGTTCTACCAACAAGAAGAAGAAAGAAAAACATATATTTTGGTTAAGTATTGTCACAGCTTTGTTCTTTACTTATTTTATTGCAAAGGGGATTCTAATGATTTGTTTCTCCTTCACTGTTCACATCTTTCATGTGTTTATAGATAATGTGGTCCAACTTTGATTGGTTATTTAGATATGAATTGGTAGTCTAATTTATATATTGTCAATGAATTATCTTAAATAAATTATAAAATAACAATAAAGTCGAAATCAAAGTAAAAGTATTTGTTTATATGATTGGAGTAAGTTTGATTTCTTAAACAAAACATGGTAAAAGGTATGTCGATAGACATTTAGTTTTAACAACATCCACCCTAAAACACAACCGAAAAACCCTAACATTATTTTGCCCAGTCACTTACTTCACCTAGTGATAATAATATCTTAAGAACTGAGGAACGCTTAAACTGAGCACAGGTATCTATGATTTACTATAATTTTTAAAATATTTAAATTCAAATCTATTTAATTTATTTTGTATTTGAATTTGTTTATTATATTCTTATTACCCATAAATTATCATTTGATTTCGATAAAATATTTGTTAGATATTTAAATTTATTTAATATTTTGTAAAAAAGATAAAATAAAAAATTAAACAAAAATTAAATATATAAATGATCAGATTTAGATATTTGAATTTTTTATTCGAATGAATAAAGTAAATTTAGATATCTGACATCATTCGATAAAAAAATAAAATAAATTCGTATAATGAATATTCAATAATCTGTCATAATTTGCTCTAAATTAATTACGGATAATAAATTTAATACTGTCATTTTAAAATTATTAAATCCATAGGAAACAGATTGAAAAGCGTAGGATATGTCCATTATCATTTTCTAGTTCAAAATTAATCTGTATGTCAATTCTAATTTATTTTTAAATGCCTCTGCGGAGAAAAAAATTCCTACCCCTTGGAAAAGAATTGATGATGATGCAGATTTTGAACAAGAACGAAAGTTTTCCTTCTCTTTTGGTGAAAATTTATGGGCAAATAAGCACTGGAGGTTAAAAGGGATTTGCACGTGAATCATCAAGAAGGGGGCTTCGCTTTGGCTTTATGCGGATACGTGACACCCCACCCAAAGAATCTCTCGCTAGCATGCTGAGTAAGTGCCTATGATTAGGCTATGATCTTTTGACACCAAGACTATAGAACCCAATCTGCCCCTTCTAGATTTACTATTCGTTAGTATATTTTATTATATTATAATTATATTTTAAATATTTTTAATTATATAAATTTAAATA
>JBBYHM010000007.1:4577706-4674210 GCA_038381775.1 Adansonia rubrostipa | reverse complement strand
AGTTATACCAATAAAACTTCACTTCTTGGCCAAATGATTTGAGCAGTAGAGATGGCTTGAATTTTCATCTTTTCCTTTTTGTTAATAAGAAAGAAAAAGAGAAAAATGATGAGGTTTTCGTTCTGGTATGGATGAGGGTGATTTTTGGAGTGTGTAGTGGATAAAGTAAGTGTTTTGGGGTTGTTTTTGGGCAGTGGGTGAAGAGCTACGGGATTTGGTTTTCTTGGTGAATGAGTGTGTTTTTGGAAGTGTAAATGAGCTTAAATCTAACCTTTTTTTACTAAGATAGAAGTGGTCCATTTATATCAGCCTTTTAGAGCCAAATTAGAGGTGTTTTTGGCCATTTCTCAAGGGGGACAAGGTGATGTCATTATGGTGGCTATAGGGTGGCTGCAAGAAGCAACTTGCTGCTAATGTGATGTGCATAGGGTGGCTAGATTAAATGCTGAAATGCTTTTCCAGCAAGTAGGGTGGCCGATGGTGACATTGGTTAACAAGTTAAGGAGTAGGGTGATCATATGATGTTGACCCTTTTTTGATCCAATTTAGGCTTCAAAAAAATGTTATGATTAATTCAAAAGTTTAAATTCATAATCTAATATGTGTTTTAATCTTTCCTTATGCAAAGAAACGAGTTAAAATCGAGTTTTGGATAATGGTGGACGAGTTAAAAATGCCCAGACCTTGAAAATGGCCTGCATGTATT
Source organism: Adansonia rubrostipa (assembly GCA_038381775.1). Lineage (NCBI taxonomy): Eukaryota > Viridiplantae > Streptophyta > Magnoliopsida > Malvales > Malvaceae > Adansonia > Adansonia rubrostipa. Next base: position 4,673,504 of record JBBYHM010000007.1, on the reverse strand, counting down.
GATACATTTGGTCCAAAAACCTTGTGTGTATCGATACAATGATCAGTGTATCGATACTATAAACTATTGTATCGATACTATGAACCACTGTATCGATACATGTTGATATGTATCGATACATTCCTTTATAGAATGCATGTTTTGGTCCTAGCATGATCTAGTATCGATACATGAGGCCCTGTATCGATACAGAGGCATATGTATCAATACATCTACATGTTGTATCGATACAAATAGGGACATTTCAAATTTTTGGTGTGTTGGAGCATTGTATCGGTACATGAGAACCATGTATCAGTACATAAGAACCATGTATCGGTACATTCAAGTAAAATTGTGAATTTTCTCATATCTTTTGTCCCTAGATACCTTGGACTACGTCATTTGATGCCATATCTTTGCATTTACCTTTGATATGATCCCTAGGCCTTCTTGACATCCTTCAAATACTTTTTCGCTGGGTGACATGATCATTGCCCCCTCTTACGTCCATGCTCCAGATTGCTAAAAATTAGCCCAGACAAAATAAGGTGTCTAGAGAAGATTTTGAGGAAAACTTTTGATGTTGGATAGAAGGTTTTACTTTTCCATTCATGGCTCAAGCTCTTTCCAGGTAAACGTCATTCTAGGTGGATAGGTCCTTTTGTTATTACTAATGTATTTCTTCATGGTGCACTAAACATTAAGAGTTTGGAAACTAACAAAGTGTTCAAAGTCAATAGTCATCAATTGAAGCCATTTTATGAAGGATTCTAAGAGGAAACAGTAGAGCAAGTAGAGTTGGAACATCCGATGTATGTTTAAGATGGAAAAAAGTCGGCAAACGACGTTAAACAAATACGCTGCTTAAGAGGCAACCTGAGTTTTAAAAAAAATCAAATTTAATTTCTTTCTCTTTCACCCTAGTTTTATCTTATTCTTCACTTTCATGTTTGTTTATACATTAGGGACAATGTATGTAATAAGTGTAGGGGGGAGATTAATTGCATATTGTTTTAAGTTTTGGCATGGTTCACGTTAATTTTTTTCCTTTTTAAAAAAAAAATTAATATTTTCTTAGGTTCTTTTTAAAGTTTGATGAGTTCATGCATGGATTGAATAAGAATATGCTTGAATAATATGACTTTGCAAGCTAACTATATTTTAGTGCAGATAATGATATTGAACACTTAGCATGCTAAATCTTGGTGATTATAAGGCCTTTGTGAGTTTCAAGCTTAAAAGATTAATTATCTTTGCCAATCTAATTTCTTTGTTGTGAGTGGCAATTCATATTATTGTAACTCTAGAACTTCCTTTAAATCTCATTAAGATTACATTTGTTTACATGCAAGTATGAAAAGTGACAAAGGCACTTAAGGTGGAAACTAATTGAACCTATATAGCCTACCCTGTAATTTATCCCTTAGTGAACCTATTTGAGCTTAATGTTAACTTTTCTTTGTTTAAACCATGTTTAAGCCTAAAATCGTAAAACAAATTATTCTACCTATTATAAAGCATTTAGTTACATGTTTGAATTTTTTTAAGAGAAAAATATTGAAAAGGGTGAATTCTTGAGGCTTAAGTTTGAAAAAAAAGGAAAAGAAAAAAAAAAGAAAAAGAAGTAGTTGGTATATAAGCTATGGAATCATGTTATGTTTGAAAGCTCCATGAAACAAATAATTAAGTAAAACCCATAACAAAGTTCAAAAAAAAGGTTTTCTCATGTGATAAAATAACAAAAAAAAGAGTAAATTTGATATTCATAATGTCTAAATAGAGACTAAGTATGAAGTTTGAATTTTAAAATTTAAAGATTTTTTTTATTCAACATTGTGCTTTACTAGTTTTTTTATTTTTAATTGCCTTTTGTTTATCCATTCTTTGCTGCTACCATTCCTATACCTTAGCTCCATTACAAATATATTAAAGACCTTTTGATTTGAGTTAGCATGTATCATAAGTGATAGAGATGAGATGAATGAGCAAGCATATGGTAGTGCATTTTCATGGATTGCTTTTGAGAGAAACACTAAGCCTAAACAGTTGTGTGATATTGACTGTATATCTGTTGAGAATAACTAAGATAAGTATAATAAGTTGTTCATAAAAATCTCTTATTTAAGATGGATGTTAGTCTTATGAAAGAAATTTTTGTCTTGCTATATTCTTTGTTTTTGACATGTATAAATCTTTAAAAGCTTTAGAAAGATTTAGAGTTTACTTTCATTTAGGATTAGCTTAAGTCTACTTTGTTAGAGGACTAGCGAAGTCTAAGTGAGGGAGAATTTGATAAGTGCCTAATTTTATATAAATTATTCTTTTATTTTAATCTTTTCTAGTTATTTTTTATGATTATCAGAAGCATTTATTTTTCTTTTAGTTTGCAAGATTTAATTACATGAAAAATACAAAAGAAGCAGAAATTGGCTAAGTTAGAGAACTTATGTGAGTTTTGAATTATAGTGAGCTGATCTTGGAGAGCTTTAATTACACTAAGAGAAGTTGGAAGATAAAGTTCTACTTGGGTTAAGAGTTTGAAAGCCAAAGTAATTATCTTTGAAGATTATATCTTAGATAATTATTTATCTCTTGGATAAACAAAGAAGATCAGCCCATAAATCCAACTTTATGGCTATATTCAGAAAAAATATTACATATAACCTCTCAAAAAATCAAGATAAAGATTAGAGATTGATTTTTTTTTATTTTGATAAATTAATGTAATTACCTTTATCCTGAGCTTTAATTAAATTCTTTCCGTATAAATTAGAGGGGGTTAAACAGTTTTGATCATCTCATTCTTACTCTCTTCCTCTTTATTTTATTCATCGTCTTTTAAACTATGTCTTTCTAGGTTTTTTATTTGGTAACAAATAGATCTACAAGCTTTTGTATTATTCATCATGAGAAATAAATGAAATTGTTTTCAAAGTCTTTTTTTTACAAATATCTTATGTTTTTCTATTTAAATGTCATGGTTATATGATTTCAAATTTCTATGATGCATACTAGTGGTTTTCTCATATTTAATCTAAAGCTAGTTTAATTAATCAAATACGTAATAGTTTGATTAGTTTTTACATAATTAGCAAATAACTTTAATGAGAATGGTCAAAGTTTTCATTTCAAAAGTTATAAAAAATACAAAGTTTTTCTTAAATAAAGTTAGCTTTTGATTTTGTTAGATTGAATTAGTTAAACTTTCTTAGTTTTTACAGTTGTCTTTTAATTATATTCTAAGAGCTTCTTTTAGGGTAGTTATATGGTAAGTGTTAATCATAGTGCTTAACATGGTTAACTGGGAAGTAAGGGAAGATAAGAAAGTCAATGCATGTTTGATTCCAGGGCTGATTTTTTGTTTAAAATGATTGATAATAATACATTTGTAAGCAATATCGATTTACTACAAAAGTCTTTTCATCATTGATTTTTTTAGGTAAACTATTTTCAAATTTATTTTCATTTTGTTTTCAATCAAAAATAATTTTAAAACCCTTTATTTATTTTTATTATTTTTTCTCTACTAGATTCTACCATTTTTCCTATCACTTTGTTTCTTTTTTTTCTATTCCCAAGATTAGTTTTGCACTTTTAATGTCCTTGTGGGATACGATCTCTACTTCTCTAAACTGCAAATCTAAAATCAAGCTAAAGGAAGTAAGTATTATAAACGTGTAGCATCGACAACTAACACTGATAAATTGTCAAGACAGAACATTGCAAAGCTTAAATACTAGTATATGCTAAGCCATCTTGCTTCGAAAAAAATACAACCAAATCTCATATGGTTGAATTATAATGATACTTATGGATAGCATAGAAGTGCTTATTAGAGAACAAGTTCACTAAACATAACCCGTTGTGAGGACTTCATTTGGTATTATCACTCAAGTGTTTATGAAAATGTTGTCGCATGCAAATTGTGTAAATAGTCTTTTAACTTGTGATACTAAGTTATCTTGTATAGAGACAACCATGCTTGGCTTTTATCATGAATAGATCTCAAGAATAGGTGTGTATGGTAGGGTGATTTTGGCATGAATTATATGAAGGTGGATGAGCAATCCAAAAAAGATTCATCACTCTAAGTGACATTGGAGATATATTTAATTGTTTTTGGCTATGGTTAAATAGATAGTAGGATTTATATGCAAAGACTTACATAGGTCATATTAACAATTAAAATTCACACATCTAAAAGAGATTATACCTACTTAAAGACTCATAACTTTTAGTTTGTCATTCCCTACATGAGTGCTACAATGGCATGGTCACTCCAAGATTTCGCCAAGGTCATAAGTAACCTCAGTGTGCTACCTTTAACAGTAATATGCACAAATGACCATTGGAGCATTCTTAAGGCCTGCTGATTCACTAGTGCTAAAAGGCTGATATCTTAATCTTGGTTAAAAGGTTATTTTTCCTGATTTTTCTCTTAGGCCAAGACTTATCTTTGGTGTGCCAACAAAGGAAAAATCGAAGAGGATTAAGATAAGGTGCAATAACTTTCACCATACTACTTGGCAGAATGTTGTTTTTCTTTTAAAGGAAAAACTAATTTTTTTCACAAGAAAAACTCTCTTCTTTTACTAAAGAAAAATTGCAATTTTTTTTTCAAACAAATCTTGCTTAGGATAGAGTTAGACCTGCCAATTTTGACTCAAACCTATAAAACCTAACCAACCCATGAACCCAAACTTGACCCAATCTGATTTAAGCAAAAAAAGTTAATAATCCAAAATCGACCAAGCCAAACCCGAAAATAACCTGAACTCAAATGAATCAAATCTAAAATAACTTGAACTCGAATGAATCGCACTCGAAACTTGAAATGACCTAAACCTAAAATGACCTGATACCAAAATGAGCTAAACAATTAACTCAAAACAACCTAAACCTTAAATAATTAAACTCGATTAATATGAGTGTTAAACCTAATTAACCTAAGCCCAAGTATTAAACTCAATTAACTTGAACCCAAACTGACTCGAACTCGATTTACTTGCATGTTAAACTCGATTGCCTTAAACTGAAATGACCTAAAACCAAAATGGCTTAAACTCAAAAAATTTAAAAGCCTAAATTGACCTAACCCAAATTGACCCAATGTAAAGCCAACTCACTCACCCAATTGACAGGTCTAGATAGAGTCTAAACAAATTTTAAACTCCATTCAATAGAGAAATTCTTTTTCAATCGAACCCAAAAAAATGAAAAATAATAAAAGTTCAAAAAATTCCAACTAATCACATGGTAAAAAAATTGTCATAATAGTAATTATAGGTCTTTTGTTATACATGTACATGTATAGTCACTGGATTATTTATATACAAAGAAAAAAATATACAGGATCAATTTATACATATACCAAATGATAATTATATGTATTATTATACTTAAAATGGTAATTACAAATTATATATTAAAATAAAAGCATAACTTATGTTATAATTATTATTTTTATTTAATATTTCTAATAAAACTATACTTGACTTAAGTTCAAGTCATTTAGGGTTCATTGCTTAGGTTATTTCAAGTTTCGGCCATTTTAGGTTCGAGTCACTTAGAGTTCAACATTTTAGGTTCAGATCATTTTATATTTAAGTAATGTGAACCTTAAGCTAAAAATACAACCTAAAACCTGATTGGATGGAATTAGACATCGAGGATCGTCTTAAAAATCAAGCAAAAAGAACTTGATCCTAATCAAACCTACTAATTAGAACCAAAGTTATAAGAATCTTGATTACCACAAGTTACCTTAACAAGATCAATTTGAGTTCTTATTGAAAGAGCAATGAATAAGTTCTCACAAAGTGCAGAAACTTTTAAGATCATTTTTTATTTACCCCCTTGAATTACATGAATGAGATAGCCTTAAATAGGCCTAAAGTCTATAGAGTCCTAACTAAACCAAGATAATCCTAATCACAGTCCTAATAGTAATCAATAAGGATAAAGTTTATTCCTTATCATAGTTTGATTAGGAATTATCTAAACAACTTAAAATCCTAAGCACGTCCTAACAGTAATCAATAAAGATAAAGTCTAATCCTTATCATAATCTGATTATGAATTATGTAAACAACTTAAAATTGAAAAGTCAAATTCTTATTAAAAAATCAAAAATCTAAAATCCTAAACTAATATTGCTATTAAGCCCATGAATACATGCGAATTGGGCTCCATTCAACTTGAACATGTGAATTAGGCTCCAAGCTTTATTTTTCACCTATTTCTAGCCTTAACACAATGCAGAAAAGCGATCAATCTTAGCAATGCATTTTGATTCATCTTGAACAGCCTATTTTACTTGCATTTCCATGATTAATCTTTGCAATTGGACCTCCAACTCCTCGTAAAGGATCATAAGAATGGTTAGAAATAGGTGTTGGTGCAAGTTGATCTCCATCATTCCCTCCCTCTTTAAAGGGATTCATCTTCAAATCACCTATATCATACAAAGATAAAACAACAACATTAAAGATAGCACTTACATTGCTATAGATGTTTAGCAAATCTAGCTTGCAGGCATTATCATTGATCCTTTCTAATAGTTGAAAGTCCATCTCCTCTAGGCTGCAACTTAGATTTCTTTTGAGCAAGAAACTCTTTATATGTAAATGAACCTAAACCCAATCTCCAGGTTTGAAAATGGCCTTAACACACCCTTATTGGCTTGCCTTGCATATTGCTTATTCTTCTTGTCTATGTTAGCTCAAACCTTTGCATGTAAATCCTTAACAAAATTTGCCTTATGCTTACCATCCAAATTAGCACGTTCATTAGTAGGCAAAGGTAAGATATCCAAAGGAGTTAAAGGATTAAAGCCATACAAAACTTCAAAAAAAGAATAAAAAATAGTAGAATGAATGGTCCTATTATATGCAAATTCAATATATGGCAAACATCTCTCTCATTATTTTAAGTTATTTTGAATGATAGCATGTAACAAAGTAGTAAGTGCTATTAACTACTTTAGTTTGTCCATCCGTTTGAGGATGTGCAACAATAGAAAACAAGCTTTTAATTCCTAGCTTATTCCATAAAGTATGCCAAAAGTGACTTAAGAACTTAACGTTTCTATGATTTACTATTGTTCTAGGTAATATATGCAAATGTACTATTTCTTTAAAAAACAAATTAGCAATATGTGTTGCATCATTGGTTCTAGAACATGCAATAAAATGCACCATCTTACTAAACCTATCAACAATAACAAATATACTATCCTTAACACTTTGAGACCTAGGCAACCTTAATAAAGAATCCATAGATATATCATGCAAGGTTAATTAAGCACAGGTAAAGGTGTATATAAACCATTTGGCATTACTTTAGATTTTGCTTGTTTACATGTTATACATTTATCACAAACAGATTGCATATCATGTTTCATGTTAGGCCAACAAAAATGTTCATGCGATATATCTAAAGTCTTTTGCACACCAAAATGCCTATCAAGTCACCTTCATGAGTCTCTTTAACTAGCATTTCATGCAAAGAACATATAGGCACACATAATTTATCTTTCTTAAACAAGAATCCATCATACCTATAATACTCACCATACGTACACTTAGAACATGCATTCCATACTTGGCTAAAATCAACATTATTAATATACAAATCTTTAATAAACTGAAAACCAAGAAATTTAGTTTGAAATAAAGTAAGCAATGCATATCTTTTAGACAATGCATCAGCTATAATGTTTTCCTTTCCAATCTTGTACTTAATCACATAAGGAAACATCTCAATAAACTCTAACCATGTGGCATGCCTCTTATTAAGCTTACCATGGGATTTAAAATACTTCAAGCTTTCAAGATCACAATTGAATATGAATTCCATTGGCCATAAATAATGTTGACATGTTTGTAGAGTTCTCACTAATGCATTATAACTTCTTATCATAAATAAGATAGTTTAATGCTACCTTACTATGCTTTTCACTAAAATAAGCAATAGTTTGGAATACTGGATCAAAACAGCTCCCATTCCAATTCTAAATGCATCACATTCAACCTTATATACTTTATCGAAAGTAGGCAAACATAGCAAAGGTACATTAGTCAACTTATCTTTTAAAGTATTAAAAGCCTTCTCATGCACATCATTCCACTGAAACACAACATTCTTTTTAACAAGTTCATTTAAAGGTGCTATAATAGAACTAAAGCCTTTCACAAACGTTCTATAAAAACTTACTAAACCATGAAAATTCCTTACCTCATTCACATTCCTAGGTGTTGGCCAGTCCCTAAGTACCTTACCCTTATCTTTATCTACACTTGTTCCATGCGAACTCATAATAAAACCATAAAAAACAATGGATTCCATGTAAAACACACATTTCTTAAGACTAGCATACAATTTATGCTCTTTTAAAATACTAAATATAGTATGACAATGTTTAACATGATCATCTAAATTTTTATTGTATACTAAAATATCATTAAAGTAAACCACAAAAAATTTGTCAATGAAAGAATGCAAAACTTGATTCATCAATCTCATAAAGGTGCTAGGTGCATTAGTTAAACCAAACAGCATCATTAATCATTCATATAAACTATGTTTTGTTTTAAATGCAATTTTTCATTCATCACTTTCTTTCATGTGAATTTGATAATAGACATTCTTTAAATCAATTTTAGAAAACACACATGAACCATGCAATTCATCAAGAAAATCATTTAACCTAAGAATAGGATGTCTATACTTTATAGTGATTTTATTGATGGCCTGACAATCAACACAGAAGCACCATGTTCTATCTTTTTTTGGCACTAAAATAATAGGAATCGAACATAGGCTAAGACTCTTTCTTATGAATCCCTTTTGTACTAATTCATCCACTTGTCTTTGAATCTCCTTCGCTCCTTAAGATTTGCTCTATAAGTGGTCTATTAGAGATTGATGAACTAGGAATGGAGTTTATTTGATGCTCAATACCTCTTAAAGGAGGTAATCCATGTGGTATTTCCTCAGAAAATAAATCTGTAAATTCCTGTAACAAAGACACAACCATACTAGGTAAAGAAAGATTAAGATCATTAGTTAAGAAATAAACATCTTTGTATAAAAGTACAAGTAGTTGCTACCTTGCTAACATAGCACTCTTAATCTCACTTTTTTAACAAAAGCATTAACTCTCTTATTTTTCTCTTTATTTTACTCTCCACATTGTGGAATTTTCCCTCATTACACATTACTATGTTTTTTTTATTCTTTTACAAACACTTATTTTTTATATCATTCTTTTTTTTTCTTATGCACTCATTTTTTTCTTTCATCTTGTACTCTTTAGCTATCCTAATCTAGTCTTCATATGCCTCCAATGGTTTGAGAGGTGTTAGGACAATAACTCATTCATTCATTACAAAATTATATCTATTCTTGTACCTATTGTGAGTAACCTTCCAATCGAGCTACTATGAACACCCAAAATAGATGGCTAGCATGCATTGGTGCCACATCACAAATAACCTCATCATTGTAGTTGCCAATAGAGAATCCAACTAACACTTTCTTTGTTACCTACTCCACAATCATTCAACCATTGCAGCTTATAAGGTCTTAGATGCTTTAATGTAGGCAAATTTGGCTTTTCAACGACCAAAGTACTGGCAACATTAAGGTAACCACCACTATCAATAATCACGCTACATACCTTGTTATTAACACGGCATCTAGTATGAAAGATGTGCTCCCATTGTACCTTTCATTTGAATATATGCTCTTTATGTCACCATTATCCATAACAATCATAGTCTTTTTATTTGGACATTAAGAAGTAATAAGCCTAAATGTTTAACACCTGAAACACTTAACATCATGTGATTTAGAAGATGATTTAGTTTCAGTTTTACCTTTGGAAACAGTAACTAAATCTTGTGCCTCTGCATCTTCTTTAGGTTTTGAGGCAGCTTTGTTATTTTTCCAATTTGACTTCCATGAAAAGCTAGAAACTGAACCATATTTGGAAGTGCCTTTAGAATTCAATTGCTTTTCCATCTTGATAGGTTTATACGATAATTCTTTCATCTTTACTTAATGATGCAATTCCACCATATTAGCTATCTCCTTATTCAAACCACTGATAAATCTAGCTTGCCTCATGGTCTTCCTTTATATTAGCCCTAATCATGGCCATCTTTATCTTTTTGTAGTAATCCTCTACATTCATGGATCCTTAAGTTAGCCCGTATAACTTTCTATACAAGTCTCTATAGTAATGGCTAGCTATGAATTTTTTTTTCATCATTACCTTCTTTTCTTCCTACGACTGAATAGGTTTCTCACATTCCTATGCTTATTAATCACAAAGTGATCCTACCAAATACTAGCCTAATCTATGAACTCAACTGCTGCTAGTTTAACCTTTTTCTCCTCGAAGTAATGATGATAATAAAAAACATGTTCAGCCTTCATCTCCCACTCTAAGAATAATTTAGGGTCATTTTCCTTTGAAAGGTATGGATTTTCATCTTAATACTACCTAAATTACTATATCATTTTGAGACAGCCTTTTTACCTTCCTAGAACTGCTTTCATCAAAATAAGAATCTTTCTCTTCCTTAACCAAGTGTTTTCTAGAGGATCTAAGATTAGATGGGGACTCTAAATTATCTAACCTCATGTTTAAAAGCTTGAATTGGTCTTGGATAGCCTTCACAAACAACTTGATATTCGTTTTAGCATTATCCCCTCCACTACTAATGTTTTAAACCTGCAAAAAAATTTTGTTAGGAATTAAATAGATTGGTTTTCCTTATACATTCCCTTACATGCTTGCACTCAAAATTAAGTACTTAATCACTCACGTTTCACTCAATTTTGGCTTTTCTCAATGATATTCTTACCTTTCTTGCCTTTTACCTCTCAACTTTGCCTTATAAGCCCTTTAAAAAAAACTTCATCAATGATTTTACAAAAATAGTAAGCAATAATGAAATTATTATAACTTAGATTAATAAGATCAATAATAAAGATCAAGAAAGTGAAATCAACAAGCAACATTAAAGGAAACGAATTTAGCAAGAAATATCAAAGGAAAAGAAATCAACAAGAAAGGAACAAAGAATTTTTTGTAAGATATGCATATAAAGCTGTAAAAACTATCTTTTTTAAGATGGGGAAAGGGTTAGAACACTAGAACACTTTTTTCTATAAATGATGAACAACATTAAATATAATAGAAATACAATGAAATTATGGGATTAAAAGATAAATTATACCTGACTTTCAAGAACCAAAGCTTTGATACCAAATAATGGGAACGTTAGGCTAAACACACAACCTGAAACTCGATTGGATGGAATTAGACCTCTAGGATCATCTTAAAAATCAAGTAATGATAACTTACCTAATCAAGCCTACATATTAAAACCAAAGTAAAAAGAATCTTGATCACCATAAGTTACTTTGATAAGATCAATTTGAGTTCTTGTTTAAAGAATTAAAAAAAAAAGTTCTCACAAAGTGAAGAAATTCTCAAGATGTTTTTTTTTATTCAGCCCTTGAATTACATGAATGAGACAGTCTTATATAGGCCTAAAATCTATAAGGATAAAGATTATTACTTATATAATATGATTAGGAATTATCTAAACAACTTAAAATCTTAAACATAGTCCTCATAGTAATCAATAAGGATAAAGTCCATTCCTTATCATAATCTGATTAGGAATTATCTAAACAACTTAAAATTTAAAAGTCAAATTCTTATTCAAAAAAATAAAAAATCTTAAATCCTAAACTAATATTTCTATTAAGCCCATGAATACAAGCAAATTAGGCCCCATTCAACTTGAATATGCGAATTAGGTTCTAAGCTTCATTCTTCACCTTTTTTTTAGGTTTAACACAATATAAAAAAGTGATCAATCTTAGCAATGCATCTAATTCATCTTAAACAGCCTCCTATGCTTGCATTTCCATGATTAATCCTTCCAAAGCTTGCTTCATGCATTTAGCCTTTGCCCTAGTCATTGGACCTTTAATTCCTTACAAAGGATCATAAAAATGGTTGGTTATAGGTGTTGGTGCAGGTTTATCTCCATCATCAGTTCAATTTAGGTTTAGGTCATTTCAAGTTTGAGTTGTTGACTTTTTTGGTCAAATTAAGTTGGATCAAATTTGGATTCGAGCATAACGGATTGTTTTTTTGAATTCAGATTAGAATTTAGAAGTTTACACACCACCATAATGTGTCTGCATCTGAAACTAGTAATCTATGTATTCTTATCATGATCATATATTTTTATATGTCATAATCATGTTTAAAGTATTACAAATTTTATACAAAATTTGATGTGTTAATGATTTATTTTTATATAAATTTTAACACATTTATATATTCATGTTATTTTTGTATTATTTTTATGTGATGTGATTTTAATTATTTTTTTATTTATATAATCATAAATTGTGTCCAAAATTACAAGTTCCCTTACGAGACTACAAACCATCCTTATTTCTCCAAATTTTTATCTTTGTTTAAAGAAAACAAAATATAACATAAGACACCCTTTACTTTTTCTTTACAGCAATATATGTCCATCTTTTTCTTTTGTATTTTATTTGTTATCTAATATGATGGCAAGCTAGGTGCAAGTTCTTCCAACCCCAGGCATGCATGTCGCAGCCTTCAAGTCATAAAATAAAGTGTTTAAAAAGTATACCTTTTTCCTTCATTGCTTATTTCATGTTTCATGAAAAAGGAAAATAAAAAACAAATGAATGAAATAGTTTAGCTTATTGACCAACAAAAACAAGGGACTTAGAGCAAGAAATAAAAACCTTATATATCACAAATTATATACTAAGAACCAATCCATGCGAAACCTCAAAGTAGTTAGAAACTCATAATAGCTCTTATAGCAAAATAGACCCCTCATCACCTTTGACAAACAATGAAATCTTACAAAAATAAAAACATGAAATTGCTTTGAAGCATAATTGTATCATTTTATTCTATTGTCACTATTGTTATAGGAGTACATAATAGTACATAATTTCAATTGAAGTGGAAATAACCATAATTTTGAAACCATCCTCAGCTTAATGAAACAAATTCAAAATATCCTTTAATGCACCAGATTCTTGTTTTTAATGGATTCTTAATTAGGCAATGTGAACAACCTATCCAAAGCATTAGAGATATCCCTCATGGTAAGTCTTCTTTCAAGGTTACTATGGATACAAGCCATCATGATTTTTAGAACTGCAATTATCTCCTTTTCATCTGCATTGGGGATCTAAAATATCTAAAAATGGTTTTTTCTCTTCAATGCATGGTTGAATCAAATGAACAAGATCCATTTTTGAGATACCCATATGAACAATAGATGATCTCTTTGTTATAATTTCTAGCAAAATAACCCCATGTGGATAGACATCCCAACTTTGTCATAGTTTTATCACTTTCAGGGCTTTAGGAGTCTAATACTAAGATTCCAAATTTGTAGAATAATAAATGTTTGTAGCTTCAAAAGAAGCACTCTTTTGTAGTCTATCTTGTAATTTATTTAAAGGTATTCAGCTAGATTGCATGGCTAAGGACCTTCCAACAATATTAGCAACTTCTCAAATCCAAAGTTAGATATGTGTAGTTCCACGTTTAAGTCAAGTAATTTATTACGTGGCTTCAAATCTCTGTGAACATACTTTTTGGCTTTGAATTCATATAGATAAACTAAGCCTTTGGCTATACCCTTAGTGATTTTTAGTCGAAAAGACCAAGATAATGGTGTGAATGATAACATTCATGCCTTTCTTGATAACAATATGGAACTAGGGACTATCAATACAAAAGTCATAAAGTATGAAAAAAATACATTAATTGCTATTCTAATAGAAGGAAATAGAAAAGAAAAAAATTATATTGGGGGAAGATGGCTTGGTGAATCATACTATGCAATGAAGTGTCAAGGCTTCCATTAGGTATGTAATCATATATTAGAAGCTTTTCATCAACAAGCCAATAGTAGGCTCTAAGAGTAATAAATTAGGATGCCATTACTGTCCAATTGCTTTTACTTTTGCCTCGAATTCCTTAAACCTCTAAGAGCCCTTTCACCTATTATAATATGGTCGAAACTCGAATCTTGACCTATCAAACTTAAAAAATTAATGAATCCCTAGTTTTCTTTTCTTTTATTTTTTTTGTCCGCCTTTAGAAACCGAGTTGTTAAGATGAAGTTTTTACTTGACTTAACTCTAAATGACTGCTACAAAATGACAATCTAACTTGGAGTTGCCGCCAATCTAGTATTTGCTAGGTGAGATTAGTCACCTATCGGAGTTTGTTTTTAAAGAGTTTTGAAACCCTCAAAAACTAGCTCTGAAGTCTACTTTTATTCCAGAAATATGCTTGGTTAAAAGTTGGTTACAATCACGAGTAAGGATCGATCCCTCTAATGACGCCTAAAAATCGATACCTTTTAATTACGTGTTAACTTAAATCTTGATTTATATTCAGTTTAATATCATATATTTAATTATAATTCTCATATTTCAAAGAAAATTCTCTAAATTAAATTTATTATTCCATTTGAAAAATCAGGTTTTTTAATATTTTCCAAATCAAAATATCTTTCATTCTTCAACAAAAAATTGAAAGAATACAAAAGGTTTTATTTTTGCGAAATTTAAAAAATCTTAATTTTACTCGTCTTTGAAGAGGGTATACCTTTTTTTAAAATAATTGATGAGGTGACTTTCATATGCTGGTAGCATACCTCTGGACTATTTTAACCCAGGATATTGCTTTGATTTTTTTTTAATAAAAAACTTATCCTAAGACCTGGTTTTTGATGAAAAGTACAAAACTAGACTTAAAAGACTCGAATTGGTCGAAGAGAGCAAAGTGCCCCTAAAGTGACTTGCAATGTGAAAGTATCTTGGTGACCCTAATGGACTTAATTTTAAGTTAAAATTACCAAAATACCCCTTAAAATATACTTTGAATGTGAAAGTATCTTAGTAACCCTAAAAAACTCAATAATAACATGAAATGACTAACCTATCCCTAAAGCATACCTTTGACATGGAAGTATTCGATAGCCTTAAAAACTCAATTCTAAAGAAATTACTAAAATGCTCCCTAAAGTATACCTTCAACATGAAAGTATCTCGGTAATCCTAAAAGACTCGAAAATAACATGACATAACAATGATACCTTAAATAGGTAAACTATAAGGTAAATATGTTACTAAAATGGATAATAGGCCTCTAAACTTTTGAAAATTGCATTTTGACCCTAACATAGCTTAAAATATTAAAAATGTTCCTAAAGCATTTAAAATACCCTACATGGGTAATTTAATGTTGAAATGACTTAATTAGCCTTAATATCCAAGATGTTTGCTAAATGGATTTTAAACTTTCCTAACTTTTCAATTTAATTCGTAAATGACTAAAATTGCAAAGAAACATCAAAACACATAAAAAACAACATGGAAAATTTACTTAATAATCCTAAACGCATTTGGCTAAGTACCTATAGCCTAAATTTTTTTTTGAGTTTTCTTAATTTAGTCCCTAAATTTCCTAAAATTGTAAAAAAAAAAATTGTAATAGGCTAAAAATGCAAGAAATGCACCTAAATAACTTTAAAATGAATGAAAAATATTCCTAAGGGACCATGGAACATTCGAGCAAGCATAGAAGGCCTTGGAAAATTTTTAAATTTTGCAATTTGGTCTTTAAAGTTTCTAAAATTACTAAATGGCCCCCCAAAAAATCAAAACTTTACATAATGACCCCAGACCATTTGGCAAAGGCTTGGAAGTACCTTTGCAAAGCATAAAAAATGGGAAAATTGCTTCTAAGTCCATCAAGGTTTGAAAAAATATAGAATGGCCCACAATAGAAAATTTTATTATTTTATTTTTTACCCCTAACAATTTTAATTACTAGAAAAAATCCTTAATGGCCTTAAAATTAACGAGAAAATTTGCTAAAAATCTCCCTCTAAAAATCAGCCAACACATGAAAATCACCAAAAATATTTTTTTATGAAAATAAAAATCGCACATGGCTTTTACATGAGTCAATACCATCAAATGACCATTAGGAACTTTAAAATTGTATCAACATCATCATCTCCACATATCAATACCAAAATAACAAGAGAATTCAAGAAAATAACATGAATACCTAAAATAACATGTGTGAAATAAGTAAAGTTAACATTACCCAAAAAAAAATCAACAAAACATTATAAAAAAAATATAATCAAGAGGAACTTTCACAAAAAAAAAAAAAAGAAACTTGGAAAACTTGGTCATAACTCTTAGATTTTGGCCTTAAAGTTTGGTATTTTTACCATGGCTCAAACTAATCACCAAATTAAATTAGGATCATGAGGCTCCCATGAGGAAGAAAAATGAGATAAATAAAATGGCAAAAACAAAAAAGAATGAACAACAATATTTTTTTTCTAGAGAAACTACCTTGAATACTTGAAAAAGCTTTGAAAATCTTTGAAAATAATTAGAAAAAAAAGTCTAATATTTTGCTAAAAGAACCCAAGGTTCAAAATGAAATATCTTCCCTTATTTTTTTAAGGGATTCAACTAAAGGGGTGAGAAATCCCCTTGGTCGAATTTCAACATATCTTTTTTTATTTTGTTTATTTATTTATTTATTTATATATTTGCTCGTTTGGTGGAACTTTATTAATTGGTGATCATGGACACATGCTTGGTGTCATAGATCTACCAACCTTGTCCCTTTTGATTGACAAATTTAATTTTTATTTTGAATGAAAATATCTCTATCCATAAAAGACAATTTAATCTAATGGTCACAAATTTATTTGACTAGTTAAAATTAATCCAATGGCTAGGAATATGTTGAAAAATTCAACCTAAATTTTGATTGGTTAGAATAAAAAATTTGAATAAAAATGGCACATATACAACATATCTTATAAATTAAAAATAAATAGCATTTAATCCAATGGCCATTAATACATTTCACTAGTCAAAAGCTGATCTAATGTTTGGTAATATGTTTGGAAAATTTGACCTTAAGCTTGATTGGTAAAAAAAATTGGATATTCCATATGGATTTTACTTAGATAAAGAATACCTACATGTAAAAGCACCTAATTAAAAGAATTCCCATACCAAAATTGGAGTTTTAAATTCTATGTTTAAATTTCAAGAATAAAATGATTCGTTAAAAATATTTATATAATTAAAGGGAGTGACAACCAAATCAGGGGAATTTTATGGTAATTCCAAATGGATTAAATGAAATTATCATGTAGAGAAAAAGAAAATTCCAATTACAAAACTTCATTTAAAAAAAGGTAATAAAAAACTATACTTATGGAATAGCAATGAAAATTCACATATATTAAGTATTCAAATGAAAGAAATTTATGTGTTGGAGTCCTTAATTGAAAATTCTCATGAAAGAATTTAATAAAAAGGACTAAATAGAAAGAATGTAAGATTTTACGAAAAACGCCTTATAAAATCGAAAATTCTATACGAAAATGAGTGAACTAAATTCCAACATGGGCTTAAGCTTGGAAAAAAAGACGAGCTAAGTTCAATTCCCTTCTCAAATATTTATCAATAAAAAACAAAAATTTGGAGCCTTAAATAAGTTTTATTGAAAAATTTTTCATAAGAAAACTCGCAGTACTGTAAAAATATTTGAATTAAATAATAAATTTAAAAATTTGACACTATTGGTATAAAATGCCAATGCGAACTTTTTCTTTAACATTTGCAATTTTTTATAGTAAGTATTGACATAAATGCTTACGGGTATCGGTAAAAATGTATGACAGTCAACTTACAAAATTTCATGAAAAAAAATTATAAAAAATCTCTAAAAATGAAAATTTTGATCGTTGTATCATATCTAAAAATAAATTTTTAAAATTCCACAAAAATAAATTTGAAAGCTATTTTTTCTCTCAAATATTTATCTTTTTTGTTCGAGGTTTATTCTCTATGGACTCCAAAATTATAATCTTTCGATCGCGTAAGCGAGCAGCAATCTAGACAAGGCCAAATAAGTATGAAAAAGGCTTAATCCACATAGAAGAGGTCGATTCCCATTGGGACAACCACCTAGCTTTCGATATAAGCTATTTTGGATCGTTGGAGAAAGGGCTTGGAAGAATTATGTTTCTACATTACTTAATCTTCTCACAGCTAAGGTAAGCCTATTTTATAGCACAATCGTGTACAAGATACCAATTCCATCAAATGGCACCTATTTGTCTAGTGGCACAAGATCATGCTTCTTTATATTTTCTAATAAGGTCTCTGAGTTATCTTTCTTGAAAGTACAAACACTCTTTAACTTTATCTTTCTTCTCAAAATTATTACCATGTTAATCTTTATCCTTACTAGATGAGCACATCCTTAAATAATAATAGGAGACTAGTAACGCAACAAAGCATATTCCTATTCAGCACTCACTATTATAACAATAACAGCTCCCTTACTTAGTCCTCTCCCTCTCTTACTCTTACTTTCATTATCATTTAAATGATTAAGTGGATAATTATTTGGCAGAATGGATATAAAGAAGGTGAACTTGTATTCAAAGTATCTGAAAAACAAGGGTTCATCAATAGAAGGCCATAAAGCCTAGGATTCCTAATAAATGCTATTGGTCATTTGTTTATTAGAGCACCGTTTTGGGGTATAGGCTCGCTTAAATTTTTTATAAGTAAAATCAATTAAAAAAGATTTCTAAGGCTAGTTGGGATTATACAAGTAAAGAGATTGTGAGACAAATCAACAATTCCTTGCAAGCTAGACAAAATTCTAAAATTGCTAGGAATTATACCAATGAACTTATTAAAAGATAGATCAAGTTTTTCAAGAGAAACCAACCCAATCCCAACCCATCTAGTAAAGAGTTAATGAAATTGTTTTAGTTGAGATCAAAGGTCACTCATTTCTTACATTGAATAATTGATAAAGATATTAAAGCCATTAAAGAAATTCTCAAATAAATCAAATGTTTAAAGGTATTTAAACTTCCCCATTTTCTTTTGGCAAAAACCAAGATAAGGAATTTCCATAAAAAACTAAACTCTGTAAACCTTGAGCTTAAAAAAGCTAAATAGGCAAATCCCTAAACAATTTATGACTCCTAAAATTTACATGGGGGAGATCAGATAAAGAGCCTAAAGCAGAAAGAAAAAACCCATAGAAGTGTTTCTTGGAATGCTAATCAAAACAACTCTTAGTTCCTTGCATGTAACCTTATTCCATAAATAAAGGTTGTCATTGAAAAAGTTCCTCTTACTTAAAGATCCTTAAGGGTCTTCATAAATAAATTGCTTAAATGATAAAAGTGCATATACCTCATTGTTTAAACAAGTAACTATAGCACCAAGAATGCTCAAAAGAGCTAGAAACACCAAAACTAAAGAAAACATCTCCACAGACAAAGAGAAAGTATACGATTACTAGGGAGAAAATGTTAAAATGCAAAGCTTGGAGTTAAAATGCCTCACCTCATTAGCCATTAGGAAAACACCCAGTATTGAAGAAGAAACCTTTACAAAGAAATCAATGAAAGACTCAAAACAAAAATAAAGGAGAAAAGGATAAAGTGTCAAAGCTGAGATAAAAAGTGATGAAAAAGGAAAAGGAAACGGGTCAAACAAAAGTAATTTTACTTGTTGTCATCTTTTTCCTTTTAATTTTAAGCAATACCTAATTATAAAAGTTTTGATGCGGTAATAATTTATATTATCTAATTTTGATATGTTTATATATTTATATTATATTTATGTTTATATTATTTTTATTTTGATATTATGTTTTATATGTTTTTTTCATGTAGTGTTTGCAATTATATCATGTTTGAATGTGAGAAAATAAAATTGGGAAAAAAAGTTGAAAGTTAGTGAGAAATAATTTCTTATATTTTTTGGAAACTTTTGTTGCATAAAATTAAGTTAGATGTTTTTGTAAAAGGAGACATGAACATTAGCCATTTAGCCATATGCTTTGTTTGTTATGTAATAATATATATTAGTCCAACATGGAAAATCCAATCCCAAACACAAAATATAGTGACATAAAAACAAAAAAAAAAAGCATGCTATTACAAGTTATTTGTCATTACACAAACATAAAATAGTTAAAAAAAATCAAAACATTTTGTAATAGTATTATTAATCTACAAATTATTCAATATTATTAGAACTAAAAATGCTATTCCATCTCAATATAAACTTATGCAACACTATTATTGAGAGATTAATATTAGATTAAAGGGTAAAAGATTGAAGAAAAAGAGCTGAGGCCAAGGCCCAGAGTCATAGAATTTGGGTAGTCATGATTATCTCATCAGCCTTTAAAGGGACATCTTTATGGTTATGCTCGCTTTATGTTTCTTTTCTTTTAATGTAACAATTTTGACTAGAGCAAGTCCCATTAAATTAAAGATTAAACAAAGATTTGATATAATGGATGAAAAAAATAAAAATGAAAAGATAAAGAATTTGAATTTGATAAAATATAAAATATTTCTGTTATAATATATTAGTTGGTAGGAAATATAAAAAATTGTAAAAAAAATTTTTATTAATTATTTTGTAGAATTGAAAAATGAAAAAAAAATAAAATGAAAATTATACTATTTTAAAATTATCTTTGTAACTTTAAATAAAAATGCAAATTTAAAAATAACGGATAATTTTTAAGTAAAATTGACTTGAGTTTTTCTATGCTAGAATTATGACCCATGGATTTTTTAAATTTTTATAATTTTTTGGTTAATCAATAATAAAAAATGCATTGTTTTTTTTTTTTGTACGGCTGAAAAAATAGAAAAATGTCATATAAAATAGATATTTCCTTAAGAACAAAACCCTCATTGCATTAGCAAGTAACATTATTGGAATTTCCAACCGTGGACTCTGCCAAAGCTTGAACTCATCATTGCTCTTAGCCCCAATTTTGCTAACATGTTAGCACAATTATTCGCTTCATGTAGTGTCTGATAGAACACAACTTCCTAATTTCACCTCAATAAACCATGGATATTAGCTAGAATTACTTCATAATGATGGAGCAAAGGAAAGGAACCAATAACAAGTCTGAGCACCTCAAAGGAATCTGACTCACATACCACATGTCTTGCTGCAGTTAGTTAAGCAACCTACAAACATTCAAAAATAGCCACTAGCTTTGCATGAAGATTATTAAAATGACTAATGAAGCTTGAGAAACCAGTGATTCAAACACCATTCCCTCCTCCAATTAAACCTTCAAATCTTGCTCTTCCCAGATTATCGAAGCTGCTTCCATCTATATTCAACTTCAAAACACTAACTAATGGCTTGCTCCAACCCACCAATCAATCATGTTTTTTTCAAATAGGTTTAGAAGAACCTAACATGTGCAGTCACATAGATAAAGAATAGTTGAGATAAGCCTATTAGGATCTTAAGTTTCATTTACCAAGCATTCACTATTACAAGCTCTCCAAATCCACCAAATTGAGGTTAAAAACTTTGTATTTTCAGTCTTTAAAAGAAAGAGTTTCATCAATAACTTAACATCACTTACTTACCAAAATTCCCCATTCACATCATGAATGCCTACCTCTCTAATAACACTTTTGCCTTTAAACAGTCTCTAAGATAGTGCAACATATTCTCCATAAGAGTAAGACATCTAGGGCAGTTTGAGTTACAGGTTAAACCCACGTAGGCTCTTATAGCATTAGTAGAAAGAGCATCATGACACATAGTCTAGATGAAGAATTGGATTTTCTTAGGAGCATTAAGTTTCCATATCTAAGACCAAGATTCCTCCATGTCAAAATTTCCATGTTGTTGAAGTAACCATATTGTAGACACCCTATCTTGTCTGAACCAACAATCGAAGCATCAGAAGCCATCATCCGAGGCACCATCGAGGTCATTCGTATAAGCTCATGTCTAATCCCATCGTTCCTAACTAAGGTAAGGCCATAAATTATTTAATTTAAGACCAAGACCCGTAAAAAATATACATTAGATAAAATAGGGCCCAAGTACATATTTACTTAGTTTGTTTGGGCTTATTTTATTTAATTATATTGGGTCATAAATTATTTAATTCAACACCAATATATATATATTAGATGAAATGGAGCCCACGTGCATATTTAATTAATTTATTTAGGCCTATTTTATTTAGTTATATCGGGTCATAAATTATTTAATTTAAGATTAAGTCTTATTAAAAAAAATATACATTAGATAAAATAGAGCCTATTGGCATATTTAGTCATTATATTTAGGTATTTTATTTAATTGTATTGGGTTATCTTTTAAAATATTTTAAATTCTTAATGGGCCTTATTAAAATTATTTTGATTTAATATGTCCATTATTTAAATTAATTTTGGCCTATTAGGTTGGATTAATGAATTTTTTAAAGACCTAATTAGCTTGATGATGGGGTATTTCATGGCAAAAAGTGATAATTCACGAGGTGTTTTGGAACTTTAGTGGTCACGTGGTACTTAAGTACTAGTACTTTGACCAATTAAAAATTGAAAACACATCCTAATACACCATGACTCCATATTTTTGTAAGATAATATACAAAATTAACCTCTCACCTTAAAAAACTTAAGCCCACCACTTTCTATAAGCAACATTTATTGCTTTGCATGAGGATGGATGATAGCCACAAAAAAAATTTACATTGATCAGCCATAAAAAAAATCAAATCTATGCTCAGCCAACATAAATCCTTTCATTTTCATGCATCCGTAGACAACCTCACTTTCTAACTCGTCACTTTCATCAGACCAAAGAAAGAAACTGTCTTTCACAACATTAGCACACATGCGCCAAGTGTCACGCACACCATATTGAAAGATAAGAGCAATACCATACTATATTTGGGGAAATAAATAAAGAAAGCTTGGTGAAGCTTGGTGGCTAGAAAGAAAGAAAAAGCATGAGGTATATAAGCATTCTCTTGTTTTTTCTTTTATAGACTAAGATCCTTTCTTTGCCATTATCATTTCATGCTTTAATATTGATTGCTTAATGGTCTCACACATATTACTCCCTAAAGCTTGAAATATTTTTTTAATGATGCATTTTAATGTGTAAATCTTTCCTGCTAAGGCATGTTTCTCCATGTCTCACTAATGTTCGGGTAGTCTTTTGTTTTATGGATTAGGTATTTGCTCCATGTCCATGCTATGGTATGTTATTACATGTTTGTCTAGCACATTTTGATGTTACTCATTCTATTATTAGCATTTTAAGCATGATTTTGATGATTTACTGTCAAAATATCTTTCATGATGCTTGTTCTTATATTTGATGTTGGATGATGATGATACATTTTGATTTACCATATACTATGCTTGCTTGATGAGTGCCTATGCTATTTTCTAAAATAACCCTAAGTTAAATATATACTAACCTGAATCTATGGGGATTAGCATGGATTTAATATTTTTAATATATCAAGTATAAATGTTTAGGATCATGGCACCATTAGGCCAAATAAATTTTGCTTTTAATCAAAAATCAAAATGTTTTCAAATGCTTAATTTAAGCTTTGTTTTGACCTATCATCACCATTGGTGTAGACAGCGGGCGGTTTGGCAGCTTATTCTATGGGAGCTAGATTGGTCTATTATTCCACTACCATGGATCCTAGTGATTGGACATTTGCATGTCTAATGTTTGATCACGTGAGTATAAAAGCCTTAATCCAAAGAAACCTCTGTTTCATTATTGGCAACCCAGTAGCCTTTATTAAAGAAATTATTTTTGGATTCCAAACTATTTTTCTAGAATTTTCCAGCATTTTTCCTAATAAAGAAATTTCCTAGAAAGGACATTTGCATGTCCAATGCTTGAGCACGCGACCATAAAAGCCTTATTTGAAGAAAACTTGGTTTCGATACTGGCAGCCTAGTGGCACATATTAAAGAAACTATTTTTGGACTTCGAATGATTTTTCTAGAATTTTCTAGCATTTTTTTCTAGAAAAGGGCTTTGAGTTACCTTTACAACAATACCTCACTTGCATTCTGTTTGAGTACTTTTGACCTATCAAATGATTTTTTTGGAACTCATGTGAGTTACCTTTACAAACGAAACCTCGTTTACAACCTTTGAATTTTCATAGGTTAGAACCCTAGGAATCAACAATTTGCATTTGGTTTGAGTACTTTTGACCTATCAAATGATTTTTTTGGATTTTTAAATATTTTTCTCAAAAAGAATATAAAATTTCTTTTCTAGAAAGGTATCATTTGCAATTTAATGATTTTGAACGAGTGTCAGATGATTTTTCAAAGTTCATAGCCTCTTTTTCCAAGCATTCACTGCTAGTATTGACTCAAACTCGGTTTCAGAATTTAATTCCTACTAGAAATTGATTTTCTAGGATTTTTAGAATATTTTACATTAATCTTTATCGAGTTACCTTTCCAATGATACTCGTTTGTGACTAGAAACCATCAGACCAAAGTGAAATAAATTCGGGAAGGTGGGAGCATGATGCTATCCCCTATTTTTGCTAAACTTACAAAAATTATTTGAATTTTCCTAAACCAATATTTCTAGTCATTACTCGATTTTCCCTCTAGAGTGATGATCATGACATAAGTCCTTTTAGCCTCAGATCAAGACTTAAAAATTGCTTACAAAATTAATTTTCATTTCCTATTTAAAATGCCTTCTGATTTAAATTCATTTTTTTTTAAATCCCAAAATCTCAATTTTCAAAAGTCACTTAAATCCTTTCTTTTTGAGGGGATTGTCCAACCTTGTATTCTTCAAGGGGATACTTCAACTCTGCATTTCAAAAATGCATAAAAAATCTATGTTTTCTCTCCTTTGGGTTTCCCAAACCTTTTATCAACCTTTTTATGCCTAAGACAACCTTCGAGTCGAAACATATCCCAAAATTGACAATTCAGTTATTCCTCAATAACCAAAGTCAATTACGAGATACATCCCGAACGTCACTCCTTTCTGTTTCCATGTGTTTATCTATAATGCAATTTTTATTATATTCTTTTATGTCTCACTAACTGTTTCTCTTCTTGATGGTGACTTGCATTCATGTTTTCAAAAACTCAAATTTCATTAAACCTGAGGCAATGTTCTACACTGGTATCCCTCTAGTGCTTAATGTAGAGTACCCTTTTCTAAATCAATCCAGATCTCATTTTTATCAAATCCTTTATGTTTCTTCTCCTTCCTGGTTACAAAGAGAAATATTAATTAAACTTTTATCAATCAAATCTAGATCCAATATTAAAAAATTTGCATTCATAATGAAGGGATTACACATAAATAATGATGACATAAAGAATTAAGGAAAATCGAGACTTCAATAATTTATGGATAGATGGTACCAATTTTGGGCATCATAGTGGTGCTAATGCTTCCCTATGTAATCAACTCCAGGACCCTTAAAGATGAACTCTAGTATATGCAGTCTGTAAAATTAATGTTGCGAGTTTTGTAACTTGAAATTATCTATGTTAATAGGTATCTGATCATACCTAGCCTAAAATGGTTAGTGGCAACTCCAAGTCATGGCCATTTCATAACCAAGATTGGTTGGATAAATGATTCAACCAATAGTTTTCCCTTTAACTTTCACCTTATCATGCTTAATTCAAATCCTGATTAAGGGATGATCTAAAGGTGAGCCCCACTTTCCTCTTATTAGTTTTTTAAGTTGTAATGTCACCATCCATGTGTGGGGGCACATCGCAACACATATGTATCCCACTTTCATTGAGTATGAACTATTGGTAATGTTTTTCTTACGAAGGAAGCATGCACAACTCAAAAGTGTTTCTCAATGAGAGAATGTGCCCTTGACTAAGACTCTTCCCTTTTTAATGTGATGAGAGTGAGAAAGTATGGATCCTCAGCTCTTAACCATAAGAAAGGACCACTGGACAAATTACTCATCCAAAAGTCTTAGGTGCCCACCAGGAAGTGATTGACAATTGAAATTGCCATCGATCATTTGGGCTAGGCATGATTAGATGCGTATTGAATCTAATATTTAGAGTTACAAAACTTGAAACATTAATTCCATCATCTGCATAATTCAAAGATAAAGTTGGATATGGGAGTTAGTTGAGCACAAAGAGGTATAAACCTCCCTGTGAATAAAATAAGCCAAGGTTATATATAAAAAATTTAAATCACGTATACACCCTGAAAAAGTGTGAAACATAAGGACTTTTGATTAAAATATTCTTCGAATTTAGTTTTTGGAAATAAGATATTCATATCAAGCACTAAAGAGATATTGACACAGAACATTACTTATAATTTTTGAAAAGGGTTTTTGAATATATGAATGCAAGATGAACAATACAAGAGAAAACACGTTAGTAAGATGAAAAAGAAATACTATTGAATAAAATAAATCACATAAAAGAGGGAAGAGGGGATGGGATGATCGAAAGATATCTCGTTATTATTATTAGTTATCTAAAACTAACCGAGTTGATAATTTTGGAGACACATTGGGATCTATTGCCTATTGAAGGCGTAAAAATTTGAAGTTTGAAAGTCCTAAGGAAATTTGGAGAAAAAAATTTGATTTTTTCTTCTTGACAATTTTGAAAAAAAATGAGATTGACAGACTTAAATTGATGAAATTTGACTATTTCTTGACATTTTTTTTGAAAAAAAGGTTGAAGTATTCCCTCAAAAGATGAGGTTAGAGCATCCCCAAAACTTTGGTAATTTTTGAAATTTGAATAAGGTTTATAAAAGTGGGATTGGGGTATCCCTTTAAAAAAAAGGGTTGGAGTATCCCTAGTAGATGCTTTGATGATTTTAGAGAGATGAGCTCAAAGGATTTATCTTGACAAAGGTTTGGTGATTTCTTAACAAAACGATATTTTTGACAAATTCTAGACAAAATAGGTGATTTTTGATTAAAATGGAAATTGATAAAATAGAGGTGACACAACAAAAATTACTTATGCCTTCATCTAGACCTACAAGGTCGATACACATATTTTGACTTGAAGGGATTAATCGGTGCCATTTGGAGACGTTCAAATGTCTCAAAGTGGGAATTCAAAAAATATCAATTAATTTTGACTAATGCTAAAAATAAGGACAGCATCACACTATCCCCTTTTTTGAGTTTATTCTAGGTAAATTTAAAGGTGTTAGGAGTTGGGTGAGGTTCCATTCAAAAGGTAACTTGATAAGGTTTAATGTAAAAGTATTTTAAAAGTCCCAAATATTTGCTTTTTAGGTGGAAATAATCTTGGAAGTTGGTCAAGCTTGACACTGATAGCATGTCAGGGGAAAGAGTATGGCAAACTTTGAAAAATCATTTTCAACTGATTTGGAATCATTATATTGCAAAAAATACCTTTTCAGAAAAAGAATTTCATGAAGTTTTAAGGAAACTTTTTAAAAAAATTTAAAACAATCATCTAATGTGTCAAAATGGCCCAAATAGAATGCAAATTGCTAATTTTAGGGGTTCTAGATAGCATAAGTTTGAAAAATCACAACCCCCTCATTTGGAATGATCCAAAGGCAAATAAGATACTTGGAAAGGTAATGCGATGCCCTTTGAGGTAAATATATCATAAAATTGGTGAAAAATTGTCTAAAGTTAAAAAATGATTTTTCAAATTGTAACCACTACACTGTCAAGGCAGAATAAGGGAGTTTTTTAATTTTCTTGATTTTAGTTGGCCTAAACTCAAGACACTGATATCCAAATGTCAATGGTAGAAAGGAATGAGTGACATCGGCTTCACGAGCTCATTTACAGAATTTCAGAGTATTTTCAAATAATGAAATAGCCCATTGACCATGTCACAAACACAAAGGCTCTAGGCAAAAGATCAAGACTCAAGCCACTTTGGACAATAAAAAAAAGCATTTTTATCTTTGAAAACAGAACATTTTGCCCCCAAAACCCTTGAATCCAAAATAAGACTTAATTTTTCCCCAAGATTGGAAGACCAGTGAGGTAAAAAACCTTAAGCCCATGTTAATCCTTATTTATTAAGGTTAACATGGCCTAAACTTGGGAAGTTTCTAGAAAATAAGATTTTGACAGTAAGCAAGCATTTTGACAAACCCATGGTGAACTAGATAGGATGTTCATCACAATAAGCACAGTAGGCATGATCAAGTATAGAAAAATGACATTTAAGCATGAAAATGATGACAATATGTAAAGAGATAAGCCTAAAGATGCATGAAGATGCTAGTTTTCAACTAACAATGATGTCTTGACAAATATATTATAAACTGAATATGACATTCATGACAATGAACATAAATAGCATGTTTAGACAAGTAAAAGTGGTATCTTGACGTGTAAATGTTGATAGCAATGGAAAAAAATAACAAATAAGATGCATGAAAGTGTTAACTTTATGAATAACATCAAGAGTCATGCCATAGGAGATGATATGAACATGTTAAATAAGAAGAAGTTTGCCAGAATTTTCAGAACAATATTAAAACATGTTTTTAAGGCAAACCAAGCAATAAACATAGTAAAGCATTGCAAGAGAGTCAATATAGCACCAAAAAGTCCTAGGTTCACCATAAACAAGCCATAAAATGCATGAAAGTCCTAGGAATAGGTCATGGTCACATGGATATGGCTCTCTAAAATGATGAAATGATGGTAAAAGAAAATAAGATGAAAAGGAGATGGAAGTTATAGCAAGTAGCTTTAAACCGTACTTTAGCCCTTAAGCAGAGAACTTGCTAACTTAAA
The DNA here is from genome assembly GCA_038381775.1 of Adansonia rubrostipa. NCBI lineage: Eukaryota > Viridiplantae > Streptophyta > Magnoliopsida > Malvales > Malvaceae > Adansonia > Adansonia rubrostipa. Next base: position 4,644,760 of record JBBYHM010000007.1, on the reverse strand, counting down.
GCTCATTTTTTCCCCTCTTTTTGCTATTAATTAGCAAGAAAAGTGTGGCCAAAATGAGTTTAAGGTATGTGCTAACAATGGAAGGGAGGTTTAAGATGAAAAAAATGTGCAATAAATGGGTTTTTGGTGGTGGCTTTGAGGAGCTACAAGAATAAAAGGTTTTTTGGGAGGATGGTGGTTGAGAAGAGTTTTTAGAGAGTATTTGAAATGTCTGTATGTATAGGTTGAGAATGTTGCCCTTGTATGACCATTTGAATAGTGAAAACCACATGTAAAAAACAAAGGCATTTTGAGGTTTTAGTGCACTACTTTATGCATGGACAAGGTACTATACTTAGCTACCCACTAAGTCTATTAGCTGGCTTAGCAAAAATAGTGGATCGATGCCACTTTTGGCAGTTGATTAATGAGAAAGTCCAAGGTTGCCCTCTAACAAATTGAATTAAGTCATAATAATGTCTTTTGTCAGGCTAAAAATTGGCTCAGACAAAACAGAGTGTCTATAGGAACCATTAACATTTGTTTTCCATGTAACAGTATCATTCACTTAAGTATTTGTCGTGATGGGCTTAACATAGATACAAGCACTAATATCTGGTGGAATATTACTAGCAAGTCAAGAAAGGCCCAATGGTTCTCCTCTCAACTTCATTAACCTAATATGCATTTACTGAGTATCCACTGCATCAACATGGTTGCATAAGGGCTTTTCATCTAACCAATGATCATACCACAAAGAGACATCTTTTTCACCCACCCCAATCTTGAATCCTTTGCTAAGATAAGAAGCTATCTTTTGAATATAGCACCATAAATAAGAGGCACCATGTGATAAAGTGCATGAAAGTAAGTTATGATGCTGATGGTATTTGGAGGAGAGGACCTAAACCCAAAATTTATCCTTCTAATGAAATGTGCTCCACACTAGCTTTCACTGTAGTTAATCGAGCCATTTTCACTACTAACCCACCAAACGGTTTTAGGGTAGTAATGGTGTTCTAATTAACAAGATGAAAGCCACAAGAACTCTCTTTGATGCTTTATAAAAACCTCTTTGTAATGGCATTAATGTCATTACAAATAGATTGAGTAAGCCAATTGATTTGCATATTATGAATTGGGATAGAAAATAAAACTAAGTTTACAAGTGTTAAACATTTGACCTTGTTCAATAGCTGTCAAATTTCTTAGCTCTACCATGCAATAATGGAAGCCCAAGATATTGCCCATGTTCGAGGCAAATTGAATGGAGGAAATCTCATGATCTTCTCCTTTTTTACCCTTGCAACATTCAAAGAACACATGGCTTTGGATTTCTCTAAATTAACCTTTAAACTTAAAACTGTATAAAAGTTAGAGATAACAGTAGTTTGCAGTCGCACCTACGAAGCCTTGGCTTTAGTGAATAGCGGCACATCATTTACAAAGAAAAGATGAGAAATGACTGTTCTTCTCCTAGATACCTTGATAGGCATCCATTGCTTGGATAACACTTTTCCAATAATCGCTAATGCTAGATTTTCCATACATGGCATAAATAAGTAAGGTGAAAGAAGGTCACTTTGCCTAAATTCCTAAGATAGGACAAACTCAATAAGCTTGTGACCATTCCAAAAGAGTGATAAATTGAATGATGAACATATAACAAGATCAACTTGACTATAGATATTGAAAATCTAAATTCCTCCAAAGTGACTTTTAGATAATTCTAATTAAATTTGTCATAAGCTTTCTCAAGATCTAACTTAAAGGTTAATGCTCATTGTTTGTTGTAGGCATATTATAGCATCATTTAAAGTATATCTGCTGGGTGTAAAGCTACTTTGCAAAAGGCTAATTAACTCAACTAGTAACGGCCATAATCTATTCACCAAGACTTTAGTAATGAGCTTATAGAAAACTTACACAAGCTTATAGGTTGAAAATCTTTAAAATGGGTGGGATAGTCTACTTTTGGAATAAGGCAAATCAACTTCTCTAAGATCTTTGGATCAAAATGAACCATGGACAAAAGCATCCCTAACTAGATACCAAATATCATTCCTAACAATATCACAATAAGTTTTAAACAAAATAGGTTGAAAGCCATTAGGGCTTAGAGCTTTATAAAACTTTATAGTCAATAAAGGATCGTATACCTCCTTAGTTACCATTGCCATTAAGTTCGGTGACTGCCTTGAAGCTTAAAGTTAGCTTATTAGGGACTTTAAATCCACTAGGTTCCAAAACCTCACATGAATAAAATCATAACTTGAAAATGTTTAAAGCCTTAAATTGTAGTACTTCATTGTTAGAGCTTCATTCCCTATTAGGTAAGAAAATCCTATGAATTTTATTCCTTTTTTCTTTTTATGATTATCTGGGCATGAAAAAAGAAAGTGATCTTATCCCTAAAATAAACCCGTTTATGACATTTGAAACCATAATACCTTCTCTTGGTAGAGAATAGTATTATACTTATTTTGAAGAGACCATCCGAGCTGAAGCAGGGAATAAAAGCTCGTAGCCTCCAGTTACCTTTGTATATCTCTAAAACTTGCTTTAAAATGTCATTTTCTTTGAAAAATGTTCCTAAACATCTTCTTATTAAATTGGATAGAGTCATCATATACTTTACATAACCCGTTCACTACTTCAAAACTAGTACTCTTCCAACTTTGTACTATAACATCCTTATAACCAGCATGAGATACCCATACTGCCTTGAATCTAAAAGGTTTTCACTTATGGTTCATAAGCAACCCATCATATCATAAGACAATAGGGTTGCAATCGGAATGAAGCTTGTACAGATTCTCAACAAAGGCTCTAAGAAAAGAACACTGTCAGCTGTCATTGGCTAGCCCATAACCTAGTCGTTTAGAGATCACTCTATGACCATCATAATTTCGATGCTAAGTAAATTTATTTCCAGTGGCTCCCAAGTTAACTAATTTGCATTTATCAACTATATTAGTGAACTAATTAGCTTGTGTTGCTACTAACCTCCCCCCATTAACATTAGAAGGGAAAGAGATTTCATTGAAGTCCTCTAGTAAGAGCTAGGGAGAGTTAATGGATGTATGAAATTAATTAAGGTGCTACCATAAATGGTTGTGCATAACTAGGATGGAACTAGCATAAATAGTAGTACACACCTACTCTATGTTAGCTTTGTACACTTTCGATGATATTGCTAAAAGAAATATGTTTATAATAGAAAGTGAAAAATTACCCTTTTCAGATAAAGCCTAAATTCCTCCTACATGACCGTTTGGTTCAAAAATGGCTACAGCTTTGTAACCCAGATTCTTCCAAAAAGCACACATATTATTGAGTTGTATAAGAGGTTCCAAAATTATAAATAGTGTAGGATGATATTTACGTACCAATTCCCTCATATACATCTTAGCAAGCTTATTAATAGCTCCCCTAATGTTTTAGGCAAGCACCGAAAAGTCTTTAAAAATAATCATTAAATAATAAATACAATAAGAAATAAAAGCACCAAAGTTAGTGACCTTGTTCATTTAAGACATCCATTCCAACAACTATATCATTAAAAAAGGTCTTGTGGACAAGATCTATATCAAGGTTATTTATCACTTTCATTATATCTGTTTTGACTTTTCCTAAGTCTTTAATGCCCGGGATCAAGGGATAAAGATTCTATTTTTCTACAGATGATGGCATTAGACTATATTTAGTGCTATTTAGTGGGATTATAACTTGTACTACATTAGAAGTTAATGGTGCATTTTTCAAAGCATCTTTCCCACGCGTAACCTTTCTAAAACTCGAACTAATATGGGAATTCAAACTAGCAGTTCTTGTCTTATTTATCATTATATCACCCTTCCTTCCTAATAAAGCAAAATCTTTTCTTGGAAACACCTGAGAGGGATGTGTAACAAACTATTTACGTTAATTTTTTTATAGTAACTAGATTCTTGTCACATGGGGTTTGACCGCTAGAAGCCTATTATTTTTTTAGTAGGTTAGAACCATGGTCCCCTCTTCTCTTTTTCCATAATAGAAGTGTAGCAAATCTGTTAGGATTTGAATTGGTGATAATTCCCTTATTTTTCTCCACAGTCTTAGCCTTTTGTTTAGAAGTCTTATGCCCTATTGTAATTGTCAACCAATCACCATGCGATTTTTACTCCCAATTATCAACATTCACATTGATAGGATTAGACATTATATGTACGATCATGGCATCATTTGCTAGGATTTAGTTCAATATGGCTATTATGATTTTGATTGATTTTCTGATTTAGTTGTTATTTATTGTTAGCAAAATAAGGAGTTGCTAAGTTTTTGCTATTTAGTTGGTTGTTTCAGTCCCATATATTGTCCACCAAGTGTTTATTGATTTGTCATTGAGAAATAAACATAAAGCCTTCTCTTTTCTTATTTTGAATTCTGTTTTTTCTCTTTTTTGCTGTAATTTTTGACACTAGCGTTAGAGCTAGGATGACCACCATTACGGCTACAAATTTAACTCAAAACTTGCCTATGTTTACAGGCTTAAATTATCAATTTTGGCGAGTCAAGATGAGGACACTATTTATCTTTCATGACTATGGATATAATGGAGAATGGATATGAAGTTCCAGAAGAAAAAAAAAAGGCATAAGGTTGATAGCAGCATAATGAAATGATTTAAAGGAAAAATAGAAGAAAGATACCAGGGCTCTTTCCTTCATCGAACAATCCATGGATGAAAATATTTTCTCCAAATTTATGAATACAGAAATAGCAAAGGAGGTTTAGAATGGACTTCAAAGGGTGTATCAAGGAGAAAATAAATCTAAGTAAGTGAAGTTACAGGTTTTTCATCCAGAGTTTGAGAACTTAAGCATGAAGGCTTTTGAATCAATGCAAGAATTTTTTTTCAAGGGCATCTTTAATCATCAATCAAATAAGAGCCTTTCGAGAAGATTTGTTAGAACAAAAGGTTGTGGAGAGAATGCTTTAGAGTTTGCCTATGAAGTATGATCATGTGGTAGCAGTTGTTGAAGAGTTAAAGGATTTGCAGAATTATGCCTTTCATGAATTGATGGGTTCACTTGAAGCACATGAGCTGCAGTTCAATTGCAATGCCAAAAATGTTATCAATAAGCTTTCCAATCCAAGGTTGAGCAAAAAAAGAAGTCAAATTACATGGAAAGAAGAAGTTCTAGCCGAGGGTGTGAAAAAACAACTCATGGAAGAGCAAGAGGTAGAAGAAAATATAGGCATAACAACCAGCAAAGAAATTCAAACTATGAAGGTAACAATGCTAATTTTCCTTCATGCAAATATTATGGAAAGAGTAATCATGTTAAGGAAGATTTTTGGTATAAGGAATGTTTATATTGTGGGAAAACTAATCAAGATGAAAAGGATTGTTGGCATAAAGAAAAAAATAGGCAGAACAAGAATGGCCTTCAATGTCATAACTGTAACAAGTTTGGCCATATTGCTAAAAATTATTATAAAAAAACTAAAGATAGGTTAATTTTCATAAAGAAAATGATGAAATAGAAGAAAATTTGTTTATTTCTTGCTTGGCTGCTAAGATTAATATGTTTGAAGATGTTTGGTATCTCAATAGTGGGTGTAGTAATCACATGACAAGTGCCAAAAATTTATTTGTGGAGATTGATGAATCAGTGCAAACACAAGTGAAGATGAAAAATAATAACCATGTTCAGGTATATGGTTTGGGAACCATTGATGTTTTTACAAAGTTTGGAAGAAAATTTATTCATGATGTCATGTATGTTTTTGGTCTTGCTCTAAATTTGTTAAATGTGGGTCAGTTGTTAAGGAGAGGTTGTTTTATGTTTTTGGTGATAATGAATGCAAGATTTATAAAAAGAAAAATATGAATTTAATTTATTAAGTTAGAATGATTGCAAATAAAATTTTTCCTCTTGCATTTTTTAAAGTTACTCTTAATGTTTTTAAGGTTTCAACTAGTGGTTTTAACCTTTAGCATAAAAGATTTGGCCATCTCAATTTTAGTGGACTTGACTTGTTGCAAAGACAGCATATGGTTTCTAGTCTTTCCATGAATAAATGAGGCAAGCAAGTTTGTGAGGCATGCATTTATAGAAAGCAGCACCGAGATAGATTTCCAACAAGCAAAGCATGGAGAGCAATAATGCCATTGATGCTAGTTTATTCAAATGTTTACAGTCTAATGCAAACTCCTTCATTGAATGGAAGTAAATATTTTTTGGCTTTCATGAATGACTTTTTGAGGATAAAATGGGTGTATTTTTTGAAAGAAAAATATAAAGTATTTGAAACTTTCAAGAATTTCAAAGCTCTTATAGAAAAACATACATGTTGCTTTATTATGATCTTACGCACTAATCATGGTGGAGAATTTTCATCTTCAAAATTCAAAACTTTTTATGATTTTTATGGTATACGATAATAGCAAACAGCAAGCTATACTTTATAGCAAAATGGGATAGCTAAATACAAGAATAGAATAATTGTTGAATTAGCTAGAAGCATGTTAAAAAAGAAAAGGCTGCCAAAAAGGTTTTGGGCTGAAGTAGTGGCTATAGTAGTATATCTAAAAAATTGATCTCCAACTCGATCTATAATAGGTAGGACACCTTATAAAGCATGGAATGGAAAGAGACCCAATGTAAGTCACTTGCGAGTTTTTGGTTGCATTACTTATGTTTCTATACCTTCTAAATTAAGAAGTAAACTAGATGACAAAAGCATTAAATGCATTTTTGTTGGTTATGGCAAAGAAACAAAAAGGTATAGGCCTTATGAACCGAAATCTAACAAGTTACTTGTAAGTCATGATGTGATGTTTAATGAAAATGATGCTTGGAATTAGGAAACTAGTTTTAAGGATCCTGAACCTAAATCTGAGTCCTATAATTCCACATCAAAAAAGTTTAAAAGCTTGGCTGATATTTATGCTTCTTGTGGGTATGTATGTTTTGCTTTAGAACCTACTTGTTTTGAAGATGCAGTGACAAAGAAAGAATGGGTTTGCGCAATGAAGGAAGAAATTTTAGCTATTAAAAGAAACAAAACATGGAACTTATGGACTTACCAGCAAAAAAGGAAACAATTAAGCTGAAATGGATTTATAAGGCAAAATTTAGTGCAGATGGAGTATTGCAAAGACATAAAGCACACTTGGTTGCTAAGGATATGCATAAGTACCAAGTATTGATTTTAACAAAACTTATGCTCCTGTTGCTCGATTTGACATAGTATGAATAGTATTAGCTTTAACTGCTCATAATGGCTGGTCAGTTTATCAACTAGATGTAAAATCAGCTTTTCTTAATGGAAAACTTATGGAAGATGTTTATGTTTTGCAGCTTGAAGGTTTTATGGTGAAAGAACAAGAAAAAAGGGTGTACAAATTGCATAAAGCACTTTATGGTCTTAAACAAGCTCCACGAGCTTGGTATGGTAAAATTGATGCATATTTACTCAAAATGGTTTTCAAAAGAGTGCTAGTGAGCCCACTTTATATGTTAAATGTGAAAGAGCTGATTTTATTATTATGTATTGTCGCCATGTGCCCAGCCTTTAAAACTTTGGATAATTCGAAGGGCATTGCGTGCTCAACTTAAAATAAATAATGGTTGGTTGTCATCAAGCCTCTGAGCTATCCCTTGATTGGGATTTGGATTAGGCCTGATAATGTGAAGGGGATAAGGACCGTCGAATGAGTCGCTCATTAAACTTCCTTTGGATGGCCACCATGAAGTAGACATAAACTTGGAGTCACCACTGATTATTTTAGACTAGGCAAGATCGAACACCTATTGAAAACAATATTATGAGTTATGAAACTTGAAACATCGATTTCAAGGTCTACGAAGTCTAAAGGTTCGTTGGTTGGGCTTGGGAGTTAGTTATGCATAAGAAAGGATGACCATCCCTAAAACGCTCGAAATTGGTACCTACTGTGTCTCATTTTGGTCTCGGTTAAATTAGTTCCATTTGGTCTCTATTTAGATATAATCCTCTTCAATGCATAAAGTTTTGGAAAATAGAAATTTAAGTTTTTTCAATGAAAAATAGATCACATATACGCCTCGAAGATGGGAGGAACACAGGGATTTTTGTGAAAACAATGTCTGGATTGGATTTTTAAAAGTTAGATGTTTCATATTAGGTATTAGAGAGATACCAACAAAAAAACATCGCCTTGTAAATTTTACTAGAAAATGAATTTTAACTATGAATGCACAATAGTCACTGTAAAAGGAAAACAAGTTTGTAAGGCGAAGATTGAGAAATATAATAATATCATAAACAAGCAATTGCAAACAAAAGAAAGTAAAAAGGGAAGGGCTGCCGAATTGTATCTTATAATTACCTTCAATTCTTGAATAATAATTGAGATGAAAATTTTAGAGACCGGTCTAAATTTAGTGGTAATTTGAAGAATAAAGATGATTTTTATCAAAACAATTTGAGGCATATGGAAGAGAGACAATTTTAAGTTTTTGAGGTAAAAGTGAGGTTAAGTATCCCCTCGATGAGGTGAGGGTTAGAGTATCCCTCAAAATAGAGTTATGAAAATAGTTAAGATTAAAGTGAAAATTTAAAATTTTAATGAAAAATAGGGTTGCAGTATCCTCTTTAAGTCGTGGGGTTGGAGTATCCCTAAAGTTATGAAAACATTTAAAAACCAAGAAAAAATTTAAATTTTTTAATTAAAATAGGGTTGGAGTATCCGCTTTGGAGTAATGGAGTAGGAGTATCTCCACTAGTGAAAATTTTAACGTGAAATCCTATTATATTTATTTTAATTTTGATCCAAGTCAAAAAGGGCTGATGTTGTGGGGGGAATCAAACAGACGCATTTCGAGACATCCGGATGTCTCGATAAAAGGAGATTCAAAAATTAGGTTGAAAACAAGGAACAACATTATGTCCCTCTATTCTTGCATTTTTTTGGGTACATCCAAAAGCTTCAGGGGGTAAATGAGGTATCATTGGAAAGGTAACAGAATAAGGTTTAATATAAAAATATTCAAAAAATTCTAGAAAATCATTTTCTGGGTGGAATTAATTTTTGAAGTTAGGTCCATCTCAATAGTGGCAGCATGTACAATTAAAAGGGCATGTTGAACTTTGAAACATCATTCTAAGCTTATCCGAGATCATTAGATCATAGATAATACCTTTCTAAAAAGGGAATTTTGTGGACCATTTTGGAAAAGTATTTGGAAATTTTGTAACCCAAACAGAATGTTACAGGCTAGTTCCAAGGGTTTTGGATAGCAAAGTTCTAAAAAATCATAACTCCCTTGTCCAGGATAATCTGGGGGCAAATAAGACATTGTTAGAAAGGTAATTCAATGCCTTATAAAGGAAAAATATTAGAAAAATCAAAAGATACATTTTGTGGTTTGAAATTGATTTTTCAAGTTTGGACTATAGTGTTGCCAAAGCAAAAATAGAGGGATTCTTTGATCTTCCAATTTTTTAAAGATAAGCTTAGGTCTAAGACGTCCAAATATCCACGACAGATAGTAACATGTGCTTCATAAGTTAATTCCATAATCTTGGAGCAGTTTGGGATGATGGAACAACCCATTGATCATGTCACAAAAAGGAACAGGAGACTCAAGATCTTGATATTTTTCCTTTTTTTTTGAAAAATGAACTTATTTCACCATGAATCCAGAGCTGAAATCTTGATTTACCCCTAAGATTAGGAGACCAATTTGATAAAAACATTCAATCAATGCTACTCTTCATCTATTGAAGGTAACATGAACTTAACTCGGGGATGTTTTTAAAATTAATTTGTAAGAAACAAGCAATCATTTTAATGGGGATACATGAACAAAATACATCACATACAAAGATAAACATGGATTAAACATGCAAACATGCAAAGATGACATTTTGTCATGGCATGCAAGAAGATGACAAATAAGGTTCATGGAGATAATATAAACATGTTTATACAAAAGAGTGGATGTTAGGGTTGTCAAGATAGCATTTTTATTTCCTGAGCCTTCTCAAAACACAAGAAAAATATTTGAAAATACCCAAGATACGTTGAGGTGACCATTTAAATATGAAATGGATATGTGAATATGGAAGGACAATGGCAAAAAATGCATGAAAAGAGGTTGTATGATAATGAAAATAAAGCATAGTGAGTTTATATATATATATATATCTAACAACATAAACGTTTTAAGAAGGTCATCAAGACCCTAGGACTACCACAACCGAGGCAACAAAGATGCATAAGAGTATTAGAAGGGTCATGGAATCATGAAAAGCTCACTAAAATGAAATGGATGATCAAAACAGAAAATATATGGAACAAGGTAAAAAAATATACAACCAAAAGCTTAAAGTTTCTTCCTTTTTCAAATTGGTAACTTTAAGCTCAATTTCTTCCCTTTTTTTACTATTATTTAGTAAGAAAAAGGTGAAAGGAAGAAGCTTTTTGGTAATATGGTTGCTGATGGGGTGTTTTGAAAAATATGTGAAAGGTTGAGTTTTTAAAGGTGTGAAAGGTAGTGGTTTTGAGGAGCTATGGGAACAGAGGTTAGTTGGGGTGAAAGGCAATGGAATAGTGTTTTGTGAGTTGTTGGAGCTGGAGTTGATGGAGCATTATAGGGATAAATGAAGAGATTTTTAGGATTGCTAGAAAGCTTCTTTGATAGTTGAGAGTTTTTTTAATGGGAAAGAGTTTTTTTTAATCTAATGCTCAGCCAATGGTTTTAGGAGACAAGGCAAAGGCATTTTTGAATTTTCTCTCTTAGACCAAGGAACATCTTCAGCTACCATGCTCAGCTAGTTTTCTTCTCATTGGTTCTGTTATGCTAAGAAAAAGAGTAGAAAAACTGTAATAGACTCCCAGCTGAAGATATGCCGGCCACCCTCTTATAACCATATATCTTATGAAAGTGACCTTTTTTATTGGTTGTTTGGGCTCTAAAATTTGTTTAAATCCAATCATAAGCCCAAAGCCAAGGTTGTAATGTTTTATGACAATTACTTGGTGCCAAAAACATGTTTGAATTAGATTTTTGAAGGTTGAAAAATGGTTTAAGCAAGGCAAAATGCCTTACTATATCGATACAAAGCATGTTGTATCGATACATAAGGCAATTTTCCCCCTGAGTATCGATACAAGAAGGTGTTTATCGATACTAAGAGCAAAAACTATTTCCAGTCTCCAAACTTAGAAGCCTATATCGATACTTTATGGATTTGTATCGATACTCATGCTTGTGTATTGATACATTTCACCAAAAATCATAACTTTAGCTACTGCTAAGGCTTGTATCAATACAAATATGCTAGGTATCGATACCAAATCCTCTAGTATCGATGCTATATGTGACAACTCAACCTTTTTCACACCATAAGGCCTCGTATCAATACTATTGTACCAATATAACTTGCACATACCCATGGTTTCTTGAGTTACCTTAACTTAGTCATAAACAATGAGAAATTAACCTGTGTATTCATTTGAATGACCTTAGTGACACCATCAAAAGTGGCCTTTGATGCCTCGATTTTATAATATGGCCCATAGGCATTTAAAACCTTCCTAAATTTTTTTTTTGCCTGGCACCGCGTCGTTTAATAACGCCTAACGACACGGTACTCAATAGTTATCTCCTCATTTTTATTTTTATTTTCTGATTTTATCATATTTTATCTAACTCTTAGGATGCCAAAAATTGGCCTGGACAAAATGAGGTGTCCACAGCTGTTCCTCTTTAGCCATTACTAAGTATTAAGAATAGGGTAAAGACAAATAGACACCATTTTGTTTGGATCGGATAATGGATTTATGTGCCTATTGAGAAATAGAGAGTTATTTAGTATCACATCGAGACAGGTTAAACAACTTACAGAAAAGAAGATTTTGATAAATATTATAGGGTTTGACCTCCCTACTAGGTTGTTTTTCAATTTTTTTTCAAACAGGTGCCATAGCTTGTGTGGGCTTCAAGGAAGTAAAGAAAGACGTCTAGCTTTTCATGGACTAGGTAGATAAGTGCCACTAGCTTGTGTAGGCTTTAAGGTAAGTGAAAAAAGATGTCTAGCTCTTTATGAACTAAGGTAAATAGGTACCACCAGCTTGTATGGGTTTTAAGGTAATAAAACATCTTACTCTTTGAGGACTGAGGTAGGTTATGTGGTGCCACCAGTTTGTGTGGGCTTTGATGTAGGGAAGCGTCCTGCTCTTTGAGGAATGAGGTAGGTGGTTGCCACTAGTTTATCTGGACTTTGAGGTAAGAGAGCATCCAATCTTTAAAGACTGAGGTAAGTGGTTGCCACTAGCTTGTGTGGGCTTAGATAAGTGTCATGCTCTTTTAGGATTGAAGGAAAATAAGTTTGGGATACTTTTCTTGGATGACTTTTAGTAAGCTCATGAGGTTAAAGATACTTACTGAAGGCCTTTTAAGGTTTTTTAAAATCAAAAAAATGTACTGTAGGTTCCCTATAAATTTGACTTCTATATACGAGAGCTGATACCTATAAGATGTTAAATGCTGCATAATGCATGGAGATACAAACGCCTGCCTAATCAAGGGTGATGACTTTAAAGGCCTAATCTAATGGCTGGTTTTGGGCTTTCTTTGACTTTGGTGAGGTGGCCTTTTGCCTGGATTCATCAATCTTGCTTTAGATTTCCAGAGACATTAAATGTTAAGGTTGTCCCTTCTTTGAAGGTACAGGAGGTCCATGACCACTTATTGGGAGAAGGTTTTGAGTAGACTTTTAAGATCTAAGGTCTTAAAGCAAGATCGGTTATGGCCTCAAGAGTTCATTCTTGGCTTTTAAACATGAAACAAAAATTCCTGCAAAGTTTTATCTTTCTAAGTGATACTAGGAAATCCTATTATCAATTTTGTCCATTTATCAAGCATTATCAATTAATGAATAAATGTGATGCAACATGGAATACATGGTTATGAAAAAGTTTTGAAAGAAATCAAATACTTGTATTTTCATTTAAAGAAAGAGGATACATGTTGTGACAAACTTATAAGATTGTGAAAAATTTTGAAACACAAAATAGATAAGAAGAGTTTTCTCAATCAATTAGCTTTGATGTTGACATGAATTCTTCACTGACTACCTTCAAAAATTTCTCTAGGGCAATTAATCCTTTTAGTGCTTGCTGACTCATAAGGAGATTCTTTCAGTTACCTTACTGTGGAATGAGTCTAAGCGATTCTTATTTTTCGACTGTAGGTATGGATAGGTTTGGGTGAGGTTGGTCAATAAAGAACAGATGGGTTAGGTTATGATTTAGGGTTTTGAATATGGGAAAGATTGGTTTTAGGCTAATGATGGTTTGGGTTAGCTTGGTTTGATTAAAGAGATCTGATCACTTAAGCTGCCCTTTCAGGTTTTCAACTTAAGCTAGTTTTTTCTTTTTTCCTTTTTTTTTTGTTTTTGTTGTTTTATCTTATATTTTTTTTCTTTTATATTTTTTAATTTTTTTGTGAGTGGTAGGCGAGGGACTAAGAGGATGCCCTTTCGGGTTTTCATCCTAAAGTCCTTTTAGGCACAGTATTTCTTAATAGAATCAGAGTTCACAGGGTTGGACAGGTTACTGCCATCCATCTCGGTTAAGATTAGCGCTCTTTTAGAGAATATAGGTTTCACCACGTATGGCCCTTCCTAATTTGGGGTCCATTTTTTACGAGTATCTTTATGGATAAAGGGAATTTGTTTGAGCACTAAGTCATTTTCTCGAAACTAATGAGGATAAACCTTTTTGTCATGGGCTCTCCTTATGCACTTTTGATACATCTGCCCATGACAGATGGCTTTGATTTTTTTTCTCTTTGATGAGATTGAGCTGTTCATATTGGTTTTTAACCCATTCAGCCACTTCAAGTTATGATTCCATTAAAAATCTGAGAGAAAAGATTTCAAGCTCGATAGGTAGGATAACCTCCATGCCGTAGACCAAGAAAAATAAGGTGGCACCTGTAGAAGTTCATAGGACCTTGCAATAAGCATGTAAAGCAAAAGGTAACTTTTTATGCCAATCTTTGTACGTCTCAGCCATCTTTTCAACTATTTTCTTGATATTCTTGTTGGTTAATTCTTGATACTAAATCTTGAACTACGAGCAGACTACTTGCATCATCTTGTTTTTCAGGTTTTATACATTATCAATAATATTTGTTCGAGAAGACCATCTCTATAAATAATGTCCTGTTTCATAAATTTGCACATGACAAATCTAGTGATTTTGGCATAAGAAACTGCCTTTACCCATTTGGTGAAATAATTGATAGCGACTAAAATGAAGCGATGCCCATTAGAAGCCTTGGGGTAATAGGTCCAATCTTATCCATGCCCCAAGAGAAAAGGGCCATGGAACTGTCATAACATATAGAAGTGTCGGTGGGACATCGATCTTGTTAGCGTAGATTTGGCATTTGTGACACTTTCGAGCATAGTTAATGCAATCTTTTTTTAGAGTCAACCAATAATAACCTAATCGCATGACTTGTCTTGCCATTCAGTGTCCATTAGCATGCATACCACAAATTCCTTTGACAACTTCTTCAAGTATTCTTTTGGATTCAAAGGCATCCATGCATCGGAGTAACACTTGATCCTAACCTTTCTTTTACAAAATCTCACCATTCAAAATGAAGTTCATAGCTAACCATTTGATGGTTCTCTTATCAGCTTCAGTGGTGCCTTCTGGGTACTATTGATCCTTGATGTATTGAAGGATGTCATGATACCATGGCAAACCATCCTTCTCTTTTTCAATATTCTGGTAATGTGCTAGGGTTGAATAAATACTCATTTGGATAGGAGCAATGTCCGATTTTCAATTGACTTTAAACATGAAAGATAAAGCAACCATGGCATCAGCAATTTGGTTCTCTTCTCGCAGTAGATATTGAAAACTCATATCATTAAACTCTTTCTTAAGCTCTGATAAATATTCCCATAGTGGATCAGTTTAGCATCACGTATTTGTCATTCTCCCTTCAGTTGGTAAATGTTGAGGGCTGAATCTATAAACACTTGCAATGTTCGAATACCCTTTTCAATGGCTGCTTGGAGTCCCATAATGCAAGTCTTATATTCGGCCATGTTATTGGTGTAGTCAAAGTTCAATTTGGCTATAAAAGGTAATGGTTTCCCTTAGGTGAGATCAGAATTGCCCCAATTCCATGCCTCAATACGTTTGAAGCCCTATTGAAATACATTTTCCATGATGACCTATACTTGACCATGTTCTCCACCTCAGATGTGCACATCAAATCTTCATCGGGGAACTCGAGTTTAAAGGTTGATAGTCATCGTGGCTCAACTTACCAAAAAGTTTGCTATTGTGTTGCCTTTAATCGCTTTCTGGTTCATATACATGATGTCATACTCAGAAAGCATAATTTGCCATTTGGTTAATCTCTCAGACAAGGCGGGGTTAAGCTTGGTGATTAACCATACATTGTGGTAGAGCATGTATTACCTTAACCTTCAGGCTGTCCAAGCTAAAGCGCAACATAGCTTTTCTACAATGAATAATTATTTTCATATTCTTTAGTTGCACAAGTAATAGACAGCTTGTTCTTTTTTTCTGGATTCATCATGTTACCCTAATAGACAACCTATCAACTTGTCTAGGATTGATAGATACAGGATTAGTGGTCATTCGAGCATTGGTGGCACAAGTATTAAAGGGTTTGAATGGTAATGTTTGACCTTATCAAAAGCTTTTTGGCATTCTTGATTACATTTTCTAGGATTTTGTTTTTTTAGCAGCCTAAAGATCGGATTGCATTTATCGATCAATTGAGATATGAATCGGGCTATATAGTTCAGTCTTCCCAAGAAATTTCTCACTTTCTTTTGATTTCGAGGTGGTGGTAGGTTTTGAATAGCCTTAACCTTGTCAGGATCCACCTCTATTCTTTTCTTGCTGACAATGAACCCTAATAATTTACCTAAGGTGATGCCAAATGTGCATTTGGTAGGATTTAGCTTGAGCTAGTATTTGCACAGCCTTTTAAAGCGTTTAGCAGATTGGTAACATGTTCACTCCCTTTTATTCATTTGGCAATCATGTCATCCACGTAGACCTCTATTTCTTTGTGCATAAGGTCATGAATGTTATAGCCCTTTGGTAAGTTGCCCCGGCATTCTTTAACCCGAAAGGCATCATTTTATAGCATAAAGTTTCCCACATGGTGACAAAAGTCATTTTTTCCATGTTTTTAGTTGCCATTTTGATTTGATTGAAGCCAAAAACCTATCCATGAAAGAAAGTAGTGCATTTTTTACAGTGTTGTCTACTAAGGTATCAATGTGAGGTAGAGAAAAATTATCCTTGGGGCTGGCTCGGTTCAAGTCCCTATAGTCCACACCCATTTACACTTGACCATCCTTCTTAGGAACTAAGACTATGTTGGCTACCCATTCAAGATATTTGGCTACCTCGAGAAATCCCACTTCAAATTTTTTCTTGACTTCTTCCTCGATCTTAAAGAGCATTTCTAGTTTCATCCTCCTTAACTTTTGCTGGGTTGATTTACATTCAGATTTGATAAAAAGTTTATAAACTACAATATTGGTATCTAATCCAGGCATGTCTTGATAGGACTAGGCAAACACGTCTCAATATTCCTGAAGGAGACTTATTAGTTTAGCTTAAATTGATGACTTTATGGAGGTTTCGATTTTAACCTCTTTTTCTTCTTTCTTTATCCCAAGGTTTATGGTTTCAGTAGGTTCTTTATGGGGTAATATTTATTTTTCTTCCTGTTTAACAAGTCTAAGTAGGTCTAGGGGTACAAGGTTTTCTTCAAGATCCTCTTTAGATTCGACTTCACTGACATAAACTGATTGCTCAAAATCCATTTTTAAAGCTTCAGTATGAACATTCATGTTATCTTCATCGAAACACCTGAAAATATGAAAAAGAACAATTGAGTGGAAAACTATGTGAAGAAAGGTCGAAGGTTGACAAGAACTATGAACACAAAAAATGAATGTGAAATGTTCAGTCATTTTCATTGATAATCTTAATAAAAGTTGCCCATACAAAGGATCCTACAATGCTTTTGGGCAAGAGCATGTAGGTTTAGTTCATAGCATTACTTTGAAATAGACTTGAATAGTACAAGAATCTCAATCTCAGCCCAAACACTTGGGACAAACCTTGAGGGACACAAATCAGTCTCTAGACGTTTGGTTGACATCTTTGATTCATCAATCGCATTGATGGAGAAATCCTTAAATGCCTTTTTCAATATGAGCACAGTGTTAGCAAAACTAGTATTTACATGTCCCTCTAGGCTAAAACTTTCTTGAAGTGGTGGAAACATCATTGGTTCATCCTTTGTGTTTTGTCTTGATAAACGAGCCATCTCTTCTCACATGTTTTTGATTTGGTTGACCACTTTCAAGGATTCAACAACTTCTTGAAGGCATTTTTTGAGTCTCTTTTTAGTTCAGGCACCTTTACCGATGGTCAACTTTAAACCCATGTGAGCCCTCTCTAATAAGTGAGGCTAAACTATTAGCAACCCTTTATTGATATAAGTAGCATCAAAAAACTCAAAGGATTATAAAGAGGATTATGGGTTATCTTCATCAGGTTCAACATATGGAGCATCAGTTGAGGTGGTAGTAATGATATCTTCTTCTCCTCCGATACTGATGACTTTATGATGATAAATTTTAGCTTCTTATGTAAAGATGATGGCACTACTCCAGCATAATGAATCCACGGCCTTCCTAACAAGCAGTTATACGATGAAGCAAAGTCTATCATGTGGAAGTCAACTTTGTAAGTACATAGGCCAATTTAGAGTAGAATGGTGATATTCCCTACAACATTTTGGCAAGTTCTATCGAATGCTCACACAATCGTACGACCATTCTGGATATAAGATGCATCAATAAAGAGCTTGTTTAGGCATGACATGGGTATTACATTTAAAGTCAACCCATTATCAATGAGCACCCTAGGCAATATGGTGCCTTTACAATATATGGTGATATGGAGGGCTTTGTAATTTCCTCTTCTTTCGTGCAGGATTTCATAATTGCTAAAGGATATGTAATTGTTGGTAGTGATGTTGTTCACTAGGTGATCCAACTAACAAATAGAGATGTTTGGAGGGACACAATATATGGTGATATGAAGGGCTTTCCTCTTCTTCCGTGCAGGATTTCATAATTGCTAAAGGATATGTAATTGTTGTTAATGATGTTGTTCACTAGGTGATCCAACTAACATATAGAGATGTTTGGAGGGACATAAGCCTCATTCAAAACCTTGAAAAGGGCATTCTTGTAAGCTTTAAAATTTAACAGTAATGATAACACAAATATCTAGGTAGGTTGCTTGTTCAACTGATCGATGATGTTGTATTCACTATGTTTAATGAATTTAAGGAATTTCGTAGCTTCTTTCTCATTCACTGGACCTTGATAGATATCGATTTTGAGATTTTGGTTGCAGACTTCAGTGCTTGAGAAATAAGATTAGCATTTTCTTGTTGAGTACTATTTTTTAATGCTGTTGAGGCATAACATCAACTTTTTTTTAGTTAGATGACATGCCCTTGAGAGGTCAATGCTTATTGCTTACTAGCTAGATTCTCTGATGACTAAGGTTTTAGTTTCATAGTTCCATAGAACTGCCTTATCATCTTTATACTGAAAGGGAGATAGAAGTTGAATGGTTATCTTTAGCGAAGGCTGAATAGGGTTAATGTTAACTCTCAATCGATTGTCATACAAAATCAATGGCCTTCCAATCCAATAAAGGGGATTGCCTTCTTCTTCTTCTTCTAATGCATTGACAGATGGTGTTGCATTTGTAAACTCAGGATGTGGGGTTTGCTTTTCATCATAGAATTCGATGCTACCCTCGTTCATTATCTTTTAAACCATTGTGCAAAACTCTTTGCATGTTTGAAGAGTATGGCCGTAAATAGTGTAGAAATCATAGAAGTTGTCAATCTTTTCCTCTGTCTTCTTGGTTGCATTAAGTAGCTTATCTTTCACCAGGATTTGCCAAAGCAAATTCATTGGCATTTGAACTTCTTCTATGTTTTCCATAATTTCATAGTTTTCTTCAAAGATCATCTCTTTTAGGTCTAACTCAGCATAAGTTTAAGATAAACTAGCTTTAGTGCTGGATTTTGATTGCTTACTAGCCTTCATCTTTCCTTTCTCTTTGTCTTTGTGGATATTTTTCTACTCAATTCATTTTTCATGGCCTGATCGATCCTTCTACTGAGTATGACTATATTTGTGAAGTTCTTCAAGAAGATTTTCTGTTATGTTTTCATAATAAGGGGCTTGCAAACATGTTGATGAATCTAACAATCATCTCTTTTTCTGTCAGTAAAGGATGAATCTGGATAGCCTCATTTATCCACTTGTAATGTACTACTTAAAACTTTTATTAGCTCTTTTTGTCATGCCCATAAGAGACAGACAACTAGAGATTTGACCATCAGTGGGTCTTTCCTCGTCAATGACATTGATAAACAGATCGTTATGTCCATCCCACTCTTTGTAGAACATAATTTTGGACCTATCCATCATCCTTTGGACCATCTCCAAGAATGATGGATAATGTTACAAGTCGTGTTCTTGACCGAAGTGCTAGCAAGATGTATCAACGGCATTTTTTCTTTGGCTTTTGTTATCTATTACTATTTTGGTTTTCATGAAAGTCCACCAGACCTTGCTCACTGAGGTTTTGACTTCTCCCACACTTCTTTTAATTCGATAGCCTTTTCCATTGTTTATTGCATTCATTCTAGGTTTAACGTGATTAGGGAGTGGGTTGGCCCCCATATTGGGTCTAGGACCTTGCTTAATCTTGATCACTCTTTTTTCTAGTAAACCTTAAACTTTTCTTTTGAATGAAGCACAGTTCTTAATGGAGTGGCCTTGCACTCCCATGTGGTATTCATAATAAGCTTTCTCATCATACCATTTAAGGTACGGTGGTGATCTTGTGTTCGTGAATACTAGGGCAACTAGTTTGCCTATAAATAAGCGAGAGTAAATCTCTTTACATGAGTAAGGGAGTGATTCAAAGTGCTCCCTTTCTTGGGGTGCTTGTTGGTTATTCAGAGCTCTCGCACTATGCATATTGTAAGGCTATGCATTTTGGGTCACACTTTGCACAGGATTTGGTGCAAAACTGATTGCAGGAGCAAAACCGGTAATATGGACTCGTTACGGTGCTGATGAGTAAGGGGTAAGACCCATATTCAACATGCTTAGGAAGTACATAGGCTGTGCTGGATGTAGACTTTGATTAAACCTAGCACAACTTTTGCCTGTAACATTCACTTCCCTCTCCTTACCTTTATTTGCTATCTTTTTTATTGATCTAGATGCCTCCTCGATGGATATTCTGTCACTATTGATGATGTTCTCAATCATTTCACCTTATATGACCATATTGGCAAAATTTATTATGGCATTTCCTATTAGCCTTTCATAGTAAAAAGCTCATAGGGTCCTAACAAACATAACTGTCATTTATTTTTTAGTTAGAGGAGGGTTAACTTAAGCTGCCTCCTTCCTCCATCTTTGAGCATAATGTCAAAACTCTGAAAAAATTTATGTTCCATGTTCATGAGAGAAAGGCAATCCAAAACCTAATCAGACACATGCTTATACTATTCAAGAAATGCGCATGCCAATTCTGCCCATGTCTGAATTCTTGTAGGATTAAGTCCTACGTACCATTGGAGGGCTACTCCAGTCATGCTACCCAAGAGCAATGGATCAGTAGCTTCTGATTTTCTTTATGTCTCACCATTTTACAACAGTACATACGAAGATGGACAGTAGGGTCAGTAGTCTCATTGTATTTTTCAAAATCAAGCACTTTAAACTTGGGCAAGATGATGAGGCTCGAAACTAGCCCTAATGACTTTGCGTCTACGATTTCAAATTTGTTACTTTCTTCCACAGCTCGAAGACACTTCTCTAATGAGTGATACTTGTCCAAGTCTTCATTATTTTTTGAATGCCTTTTCGCCTTCTCTTGCTCTATGTGCTCATTGAGGTCTAAGAATATAGGCCTTGATAGTGAAGAGCCCATGCCTTGTAATCCTTGAATTAAGTGGGACGCTATTGCAAGATTGATATAAATAAATGGTTGAGATGGTGGGATGTTCATTGCCAGAAGGTGCTGCCTATGTAGTGCCCCTTCTTGAGCATTGGTGGCCTCAGTACCATCATTCAAATTGCTTTTAGGGAGGGCTGGTTCTTTCCCTATCTTGACTGTGCTCGTCTGCCCTTTTTCCTTCAATGCATTAGATAGCAATTTAGTTAGCTCGATGATCTATGCTTAAAGTTTCTTATTCTTAAAGAGTGCCTTGTCTTGGGACTCTCTATGCATGAGCTTGAGTCTTTCAATGAGGGCCTAATGATCATTTTTTATTGCTTTTTGATGATTGCGAGTGTTGTACCGATGGCCAACTATAGATTCCATGTTTTAGATTACCTTCACTTTAAATTATCTTTAGATTAGGCCTTTATGGTATGTTCATGTTGACGCAATGAGAGTGAATATGCGATCATGAATGAATAAAAACCATGAAAAGATTAAGTTAGTTATACAAATGCAAAAAGGACAATTGGATAAAGGATAGCTCCACCAATAGCATCTTTTATTAAAGCAACAAAATGTCTTAATTACATGTGATTATGTTCAAAAATGCCTGACATAGTTATATTACTTGATTACATGGTTTAAGAAATATAACAACTTTTGCTTGTGGGCTCCGGTGGGCAAGATATCATATGTCAGGGATCAAGCTACCTCCGTCATGTCTTCAGCTTCCAACTAAGCTGTCTAAATTTGCTCTGCTAACAGCAATGATAGTCTTGATAGTTTTGGCGTGTGTGATCAACCATATAAAGCTATTCTTACTCTTACTGTTCGAAGGCTCTCACTAGTGCATCGACTTGGTCTTGGCGAGCTTGAAAAGAATACTCTAAGTCTTAAATTTTGAGTGTTAGAACTTTAGTTTCGACTTAATTTGCTCTCAAATCCCAGACTCGAGCCTCTAACCATTCATTCCTTATTCAATAAGTTAATGCAAGAGCCTGGGTTCTAACAAGCTTTTCCCTGTTAACCCTAGCAGTTTATCTCCATTGGTTAGTTCCCTCTCAAGAATAGTAATTTCTGTCCTCCACTCGATCGATGGGTTTCCAAGTCTTTGAGACTTGCTTGCCTTATTAAGGGCCACATTATCTCTTTTCAAGCTCTCGAGATCCTCTTTGAGGTGGTTTTTCTCCTTGACAACCCTGCTCATATCACCATCCTTAAGGTAGAGGACCATTTTTAATTGACAATTTTCCTTCTTTAATCGAGCGATCTCTTTGGCAAAGGTTGCCTTTTCTTATTCAAATTCTCACTTGAGCAATTCAATTTCAGAAAGAAATTTGTCAACCGACATTTGTGATATCCTGATACTAGATAAAGGTACAGTGTCATTAATTTGATAGATCCTCCATTCATCATATCCTGGGATCATAGTACTCCCTCTCTTATATCTCTCCATGCAGTGGGTTTGTTTTCATGCATGAAAGGCTAATTGGACTTTCGACTTGTAGTCGGGCTCATAATAGTCAAAATCCTACAACACTAGGTCTTGGACGAAAAGGATGAACTGATGGCACTGGAACTATTGAGGGACTAAAAGAAGGGCGTAGTTAGTACTCCCCCATAATCCCATAAGTAGCACGTAGCTGTAATCTCTGCACTGGTGTATGACTGTTTATGGGGAAAACTAAAAGGTCTTCCATGTTACCTCTTTTCTTTTGAGGTTTTGGAATTTTCAGACCCATTGCTCTTCAAATTTGTCTTAAGGCCATTCCTTCTCAAGTACTTTAAAGATAGGGCTAAAGCTAGGTAAGAAGTAGTGTGACGTCCTACTTTCTTTCGGGCCGAAGTGACTGACGAGACAAATGTGAAGGGGTGGTGCACACCCTATGAAATAGCCCATACCCATTTTTTTACAAAAATTAAGAGCTGAATAGTTTCGACGATGATGGTCGAGGCAGGATTGATGTTGCAGCATAAACGAGAAAAGAAATCTGCTACTGTGGCTTCAACATAGCCTAATGTTTTGGGGAATATAACCAGACCATATATCACCAAAACGTAGATATCTTGGGTTTTTTGGATGTCAATGGTACTTTTCATTGCTTCTTTCAAACTAGCCCATGAGATGCATTCATTGTTCCCCTTTGTTTTGATATGATTCTTAATCCAAGACTCCGTTGCCCCAAGGATTTGAGCTAATGTTTTCTTGAAGGTTGGAAGATTCAACGCTTTACAGTATATCTTATTGACCTTTGCCCTTTTAATGTTGAGTAATGTAGTGTATTCATCAACCATGGGGACCAAGTTTTCATGATTGAAAGTGAAACACCGATATGCTAGATTCTAAAACTGAGAGGCCGCTTACAACAAACCGACATCCAAACAAACTTAAAGTAGAAAAGCAATATCTTCGTATCTCTTAGTGAATGATTCCCTTTTAGTACTGTCCTAATTGTTCATACAATCCTTAGATCTTGCCAATCATTTTGACGGTACCCTGTTTTGATCCTTTCATGCATTATTGAGACATGCCCAAGTTTAAGGACATCTTTATCTTCACACTGTCGGCGCTTTGACCATGCTTAAACTTTTTCAAAGGGCATTAGCTTTGAAATGGACCGTTGCTCCATGATAGATGCCCATTAGTGAACACTGATCCCTTATAGCCAATTGTCCTATGATGACAGTAATTATAATGAAATGATGCATGGTGAAAAAGAAAAGCAAAAAGAGAACGAGTTAGTAACCAATACAAAAGAATAGGTAAAAGATAAAGAAATGAAAGAATAGCAACAAAAGTGTATCATAAAATTTGCCCTGAGAATAGACGGTACGATGCCTAGGGCAGACATAATGAATATAAATGCTGAGGCATTAAATGGGCGGCATACCATCATGTCCATATTAAAATTGCCTTTTCACAAAGCAACATGATACCTCGTGAGGATTAAGACTGACCATCTAAACGGTGATGTTTGTTCATCATGATGGCTTATCTTGGTCAGATATGACTATTTCAAGATGACATTGTAGGTAATGGCATTCACTTGTCCTTACCCATTTATTAAAGAAGATTTCCCACCAAACATCATGATATATCCTAAAGGAATGATCATAAAAATAAAAAGGAAAATGGGGGTGACAACTTTTACCCATCATTGCCCGCGTACCCAAGGTATATAGGAGTAAAGGTAAGAAATGTTTCCTTGAGTGACCCTAATCTTCAGGTTATTCTAGCAACATTCAGTATGGCTTAACATGGTTTAGCTCATATGGTTCACTATATGGGTTTAAGTTGATGCCTACTTTAGTATCCAAATCGCTCCTCCATTCAGTAAGAACACTTAAGGCACCTCAATCCTAGGCCCATCGTGGGTTTGGTGGAATGGGTTCAATCTAATGGATGTATTTTCCTATGTAAGTGCGGAGGGGTACTAATGAGAGACATAGGTAATTTACATCTTAGGAGGTCTTGCCATGCCAATACGGAGGGTTACTCTCGAAGGCGGATGGCTCACTTCCTCCTAATAATTAGGATACTAACCATAGCATGGTTTATAGTGGGAATCTAGTGCAAATGAAAGTGTACGGTGTGTGTCAAGAAAACAATCAAACCTTTTTGTTTCACTCCCATGTTACCATATTTATTCAAATCAATATTTATTTGGCACGAATAATCCCTAACAATCATAAGACAAAAACACAATAGAGATCAGTAGGTAAAAAATAAAAGTGAATTATATCTAAATAACTATGGAGACCAAAAAACCAAGAACTGAGTGAGAAGTAGCTAGTTATAGGCCTAACCCTCTAAATGGATCCCCAGTGGAGTTGCCAAGCTATCACCACGTGCCTAGCCTTTAAAACTTTGAATGATCTAAAGGGCATAGCACACTCGACTAAAAATAAATGATGGTTGGTTATGGTCAAGCCGTTGAGCTATCCCTTGATTAGGATTTGGATTAGGTGTGATAACATGAAGGGGATAAGGACCGTCCGATGAGTCGCTAATCCAACTGGTCCCGGATAGCCACCACAAAGTAAACATAAACTTGGAGTCGCCATTGATCATTTTAGGCTACGCAAGATCGGATGCCTATTGAAAAAAATATTATGAGTTATGAAACTCGAAACACTAATTTCAAGGTCTATGAAGTCCAGAGGTTCCTTGGTTGGGCTCAAGAGTTAGTTACGCGTAAGGAAGGGCGAGCATCCCTATGATGCCCAAAATTGATACCGACTAACTATATCTCACTTTGGTCTCGGTTAAATCAGTTCCATTTGGTCCTATTTAGATGTAATCATCTTTAATGCATGAAGTTTTGGAAAATGGAAATCTGAGTCTTTTAACGAAAATTATATCACTTATATGCCCCAGAGATGGGAGGAACATAGGGATTTTTATGATAACAATGTCCGAATTGTATTTTAAAAAATAGGATATTTCATATTAGGCAAACATCACCTTGTAAATTTTAGTGGAAAATGAATTTTAAATATGAACGCACAATAGTCACTAGAAAAGGAAAACAAGTTAGTAAGGCAAAAAATGAGAAATGTAATAATATCATAAACAAGCAATCGCGAACAAAATAACATAAAAATGGAAGGGCAGCTTAAATGTATTTCATAATTGCCTTTGATTATTGAATAATAACCGAGTGACAATCTTAGAGACCTACCTGGATTCAGTGGTAATTTAAAGAACAAAGATGAATTTTATCAAAACAATTTAAGGTATCCAGAAGATAGAAATTTTAAGTTTTTAAGGTAAAAGTAGGGTTGGAGTATCCCTTTGGTAAGGTAGAGGTTAGAGTATCTCTTAAAATAGAGTTATTAAAATAGTTAAGATTAAAGTGAAATTTTGAATTTTTAATGAGAAAACAAGTTTGGAGTATCCCCTTTGAGTTGTGGGATTGGAGTATCCCCAAAGTTATGAAACTTTTAAGAACCAAGAGAAAATTTGAATTTTTGTCATTAAAAATGGGGCTGGAGTATCCCCTTTGGAGTAATGGAGTTGGACTATCTCCACTAGTGAAAATTTTAATATGAAATCCTATCTTTTTTTTTATTTTAATTTTGATTCGAGTTAAAAGGGGCTAATGTTGCGGAGGTAATCAAACGGACGCATTTCAAGATATCCGGACGTCTCAATAAAAGGAGATTCAAAAATTAGGTTGAAAATAGGAAATAGCATTATGTCCCTTCTATTCTTGTATTTTTTTGGGTACATCCGAAAGCTTTAAGGGGTAAATTAGGTATCGTTGGAAAGGTAACTCAACAAGGTTTAATATAAAAATATTCCAAAAATTCTAGAAAATCATTTTCTGGGTAGACTTAATTTTCAAAATTAGGTTCATCTCAGCATTAGCTGTATGTACAATTAAAAGGGCATCTTAGATTTCAAAAAATGATTCTAAGCTTACCTAGGATCATTAGATTGTAAATAACACCTTTTCGAAAAGGAAATTTTGTGAAAATTTTTGGAAAAATATTTGGAAATTTCGTAGAAGTCATCTAATGGGCCAAAATGGCCCAAACAAAATGTTGCATTCTGGTTCTAGTGGTTTTAGATAGCAAAGGTTTGAAAAATCATTACTCCTTCGTCCAGGATGATCCAAGGGCAAATAAGACACCGTTAGAAACGTAATTCGATGCCCTTTAAAAGAAAATATTAGAAAAATGAAAAGAAATATTTTATGGTTTGAAAATGATTTTTTAAATTTGGACTCTAATGCTACAAAAGCAAAAACATAAGGGAATATTTGATATTCTAGTTTTTCAAAGATAAGCTCGGGTCTAGGATGTTCGAACATCCATGATAGAAAGTAACACGAATTTCATAAGTTTATTCCATAATCTTGGAGTAGTTTGGGATGATGGAATAACCCATTGACCATGTCATAAAAAAGAACACAAGACTCAAAATCAAGGATTAATACTAAAAGGATTTCTTTTCTTTCGTTTTTTTTTTTTTGAAAAATGAACTTATTTCACCATGAATCCAGAGCTGAAATGTTGATTTACCCATAAGATTAGGAGACCAATTTGATGAAAATGTTAAATCCATGCTACTCTTCATCTATTGAAAGTAACATGAACTTAACTTAGGGATGTTTCTAAAAATCAGTTTATAAGAAACAAGCAAGCATTTTAATGGAAATATCATGAACAAAATACAGTACATACAAAGACAAACATGGATTAAATATGCAAAAATGCAAAGATGATGTTATGTCATGGAAATAGGTGACATAGATACAAGAAGATGACAAATAGGGTGCATGGAGATGATATAAACATGTTTATACAAAGCAGTGGATATTGGGGTTGTGAAGACAGCATTTTTTATTTGATGAGCCTTCTTAAAACACAAGAAAAAATTTGAACATGCCCAAGACACATTTAGGTGACCATTTAAATATGAAATGAAGATGTGAATATGGAAGGAAAATGGCAAAAGATGCATGAAATGAGGCTATATGATGATGAAAATGAAGCATGGTGAGTTTATATATACATATATCCAACAACATCAAGGTGTCAAGAGGGTCATTAAGATCATAAGACTACCATAACCACGGCAATAAAGAAGCATAAGAGTATTAGGAGGGTTATGGCAACATAAAGGGCTGACTAAAATGAAATGGATGAACCAAACAGAAAACATATGGAACAAGGTAAAAAAAATACCAACAAAAACTTGAAGTTTCTTCCTTTTTTAAAGCAATAACTTTAAGCTCAATTCCTTCCATCTTTTTGCTATTATTTAGCAAGAAAAAGGGTGAAAAGAAGAAGCTTTTCGGTTATATAGTTGCTGATGGGGTGTTTTGAGCATGAAAGTGTGTGAAAGGTTGAGTTTTTGAAGGTGTTCTAGTGGTGGTTTTAGGGAGCTGCGAGAATGGAAGTTGGTTGGGGTAAAAGGCAACGGAACAATGTTTTGGTGAGTTGTTAGAGCTGGAGTTGATCTAGGATTTGTGGGGATGGATAAAGAATTTTTTGGGATTACTGGAAAGCTTCTTTGATAGCTGAGAGTTTTTTTTTATGGGAGAATTTTGTTTTTAATCTAATGCTCAGCCAATGCCTTTAGGAGACAAGGCAAGGGCATTTTTTATTTTTCTCTCCTGGGCCAGGGAACATCTCTAGCTACCATGCTCAGCTGGTTTTCTTCTCATTGGTTCTGTTATGCTGAGAAAGAGAGCAAAAAAACTATAATAGCCTCTCAGCTGATGATATGCTTGCCACCCTCTTACAACCATATATCCTATGAAAGTGACCTTTGCCATTGGTTGTTTGGGCTCTAAATTTTGTTTAAATCCCATCATAAGCCCAAAGTCAAGGTTTGCAATGTTTTATGATGGTTTCTTGGTGCCAAGAACATGTTTGAATCAAATTTTTGAAGGTTGAAAAATGGTCTAAGCAAGGCAAGATACCTTACTGTATCGATACAAAGCATGTTGTATCAATACACAAGGTAATTTTTCCCTTTAAGTATCAATACAAAGAGGTATGTATCGATACTAAGAGCAAAAATTGTTTCCAATCTCGAGACTTAGAGGCCTGTATCAATACTCCATGGACTTGTATCGATACTCATGCTTGTGTATCGATACATTTCGCCAAAAATCATAACTTTAGCTATTACCAAGGCCTATATCGATACAAACATGCCAGGTATCGATACTATACCTTGTGTATCGATACCAAACCCTCTAGTATTAATATTATATGTGAAAATTCAAGTTTTTTTGCACCATAAGGGCTCATATCAATACTCGTGTACCAATATAACTTGCACATACCTGTGGCTTCTAGAGTTACCTTAACTTAGTCATAAACAATGAGAAATTGAAATGTGTATTCATTTGAATGACCTTGGTGACCCCATAAAAATTGGCCTTTGATGCCTCAATTTTAAATTTTTCTTTAATACAGCCCATAGGCATTTTAGACCTTGCCAAAAAAAATTTTTTTTGCCTGGCACTGTGTCACCTAATAATGCCTAGCGACACAGCACCTAGCAGTTGTCCCTCAGTTTTTATTTCTATTTTTTGATTTTATCATCTTTTACCTAACTCCTAGAATGCCAAAAACTAGCCTAGACAAAATGAGGTGTTTACATGTGTTTATATGTTGATGATATTATTTTCACTAGAAAATCTATTAGATTGATGAAAGAATTTAAGAAATCCATGATACTTATTTTTGAGATGTCAGATTTAGGTTCTTAGCATTATTTTTTAGGTTTAGAAGTTGTACAAGATGAGAATAGGATTTTTATTTGTCAATGGAAGTATGCAACTAATTTATTAAATAAGAATGGTATGATGCATTGTAAGCCAACGAAGACACAATTGAATGCAAATAAGAGGTTGTCCTTGGATGATGGAGCAGAGAAAGCTAATGAGAAAAAATTCATAAGTTTGGTGGGAGGTTTCTTATATTTAACTCACACCAGACCCAATATTCTTTTTCAATTAATCTTATTTCTAAGTTTATGCACAATCCGAGTAAACATCACTTTAGAGCAACCAAGAGAATTCTCAGATACATTCAAGCAAAGTCAGATTTTGGCATCATGTACAAGACGGGAGAAGCTAATAATCTTGTTGCTTTCATAAATAGTGATTGGGCAACATATGCAGATGATCGAAAGAGCACTACTGGATTCATATATAGCCTTGGGTCTGGACTATTTCATAGGCTTCAAAGAAGCAGAATTGCACAGCCTTGTCAAATACAGAAGCTGAATATGTAGCAACAACAACTACGGCATGTCATACCATTTGGATGAAAAGAATTTTGGAAGATTTGAAGCACCAACAGACTAAACCTATAGTAATTTACTGCGATAACAAGTCTGTAATTGCAATGTCCAAGAATCTAATTCAACAAGGAAGAATAAAGCATATTGAAACTCGATTCTATTTCATTCAAGAATTGGTTACAAAAAAGGTGATAGTACTGAACTATTGTTTTATTGATTTGCAATCTGCCAATATCCTTACAAAAGCTTTGGCTAAAGAAAAGTTTAAGAAATTTAGGTCCATGATAGGAGTTCAATGCCTATTGAATTAAGGGGAAAATTTAGCATTTAATTTAATTGGCTATTATGATTTTTTTGATTTTTTGCTATTCAGTTGGTTGTTTTAGTCCTATATATTGTCCACCAAGTGTTTGTTGATTTGTCATTGAGAAATAAAGACAAAACCTTCTCTTTTTTCTATTCTAAATTCTATTTTTTCTTTCTTTTACTGTAATTTTCAAACATCATTAATTGGGTTGTCTCTAACATAACCTCTGCATCGACTTGACCTACGTTCACCATCACCATATCACCTTCTGCCACTGTTAAAGGATTTGTAACACTAAAAGCACAGGCTAGATACCTATAGCAACCATAGTTGAAGCAAAAAACATGGAAGCGTTCATATTCCACTTTATATCGGTGTCCTCATAGCCATACTTTACCCAGAACTAGTTGGTTAAGATCTATTTCAATGCAGACTCTCACAAATTGTCCTCTTTCTATGTTTAAAGTATGAATCTCAATTGCCTCAACCACTGAAGCCATATCTAAGGAAGCTCTATTCATAATAGACAAGATTTATACCAGAAAATCTCACCCACACTAATATTCCATCGACGTTCACTGCAAGTGATGGAAGTCTAGTGACCATGTTTGAAATGCCAAATAATGATCAAAGGTCATCCACAGATCCTCATCAAAGGTTATCTAGACCATTCTCAAATTTTACCAACAAAAAACCTATGTTAACATCTAATATTTCAAAACCACTCCTCAGTTTCCTAACCATTTTTAGTCTGCCCTTTATGACAAAGAAACTTATCTCCTTCTCTAGTAGTTTAACCACTACAGCATCATTCTATGGTAGACAAAGTTCTTCAAAGACCCTATTATTAAGATAAAACTTTGGTAACAATCTATCCCTCTTCATGTTCTACTCTAACCAACTTATTCTTAATCAAGTCCATTTTTTCCAAGCGTGGAGGAGGTGGTCGATTACCCAAGACTTTGTCACAAAAGGAAACTTTATTAAAATTCTTATCTAAAACCCCTTTTAAGGGGTTTGCTCGATGGCAATTATCTTTGTTCTCTATGAGCAGAAAAAAATAAAAGAAGTCATATTCATATTAAGACTTGCAAAAATATTGTTGTTTACATATAAAAAAACTATAACTAATTAATAAAACAAATTTCTTTTTTATAATTTTCTTCAAGTGGTTCAAGTACAAAATCTCAATCTATAAACGAGTCAATGAATGGTCAAACTCCTTTAGATACACCAATTAAAAATAAAATAAAATTAACTTAGAAAATAAAATTCTTATTTAAACTTTTTTCCCCGAGCAGGTTAGGTATGGATCCAAATCAACTCATAAGTTAATTTGCATACCAACCCTTTTAACTATATCATTTGAAAATAAAAAAATAAAAATAACTAATAAAATAATTTTTAAATTTTCCCTGAGTTAATTGGGTACACATACTAATTGACTCATAAGTGAACATGTGGGTCAACTCTTTTTAATAAATCATTTAAAAGTAAAATTAAATGAATTAGTAAAATAAATTTATTTTTAAATTTTTTTCTTGAGCAAGTATAGATCCTAAATCAATTTGAGAGTCAACCTATGGACTAACCCCTTTAAAAACGTCATTTAAAAAATAAAAAATAACCAATAATTAAAAATAATTAATAAAAATAATTTTTTAAAATTTTTCTCGAATGGGTTAAATACAAATCTTAAATCAACCTATGAGTCAACATGCGGATAAACCCTTTTAAATATATTATTTCAAAAATAAACTAAAAAATTAAAAATAATTAATAAAATATTTTTAAAATTTTTCCATGAGCTGGTCGAATACTAATTGTTCATTTAAATACACTAAGTGCATGGTCTTATCCATTTAAAGACATTATTTGTACTTTTAAAATTTGCTACTCAATGTTTAGTCTTATCCATTTAAATACATTATTTTAAAAAATAATTTATAAAATAAATTCTTATTTGAATTCTTTTTGAGTAGTTTGAACTGGGATCCTAAATTGACCTACAAGTATCATTTAATTAGAATTAAAATTAAAGAACTTATGTTTAAAAATCTAAAAGAAAAAATAGAATGTAAAATAATGTAAACACAAAACAAATACATAAATTGCTAATACATATATAAAACAAATTTTTAGTGTAAAAATTTATATTCAATTTATAATACCTTAAATACAAAAAACATTAAAAAATATGAACATATCCAAATCCCACTTGTTTGGTAATTTTTTTTCTATTTTTTCTCTTTCTCATTCTCATTCTCTTTCTTTCTTTCTTGTTCTTTTTTACCTTTTTTTATTTTTCTCTTTTTCCTCCCTCTCCTTTTCTCTCTTCTTTTGCTTTTCTCTCAACTAAAAAAATAAATAAAAGATGCATTTTTGGCTCACTAATAAATAAAATATACGAAAATACCTTGCCACTTTTAAAATACCTCACGAGTCCCTAGGATTCTAAATAATAGTATAAATAGAAAATGGTTTGCTTTTTGTGCATAATTAGAGGTGGCAATTGGTAAGTTCAGGATGAGGTCATTTCATATTTAGGTTTTGATCCGAGTAATTTTATGTTCAGGTCACTTTTGATTCAAATTCTTTCAAGTTTAGATTACTAAAGTTCATGTTCATATTTGAGTTTGGACAAGTTTTAAGTAATTTTCATTTTATATTGTAATGAAAATATCAAAAATTTCCCCATTGATTTGAAACTTTAGAAACAAGTTACCTTTTATCTTGTTTCTTACCTAAATGTTTGTTTATCGATTTTTAGATAAAATTGAAGATAGAGCAAAAATAGAGATTTAATGATTTATGATATAAAATTTATAAATATTTAATTCATCTTGGAATCCTATGCTAGGCAATGGAAATATAAAATATAAAACTTATGTCAAAGTTAACAAACTAAACTTTGTTTTGAGTAGATGTTGATGCATTGATATTAGATTGACTAAAAAGGGTTATTGTAAAATTATGACAAAATTATTGATGTTCTCTTTATCTTTTTTTTACCATAAAACAAAATTTTCTTTCCCCCTTTTTTTTTTGAATGTGAATTTTACTGATCAGTAATAATAATACCAGCCATTTTGATATACATAATTATTTGAAGTTCATTATGAACTTTATAATTTTTTCAAATAAAATTAATTAATCCAGTTTTCAATTTGATTCATATAGGGATACAAAAAAGTGATAGATTTCTACTTATTGAACCTTTTAACCTACTAAATAGATTAGTAAACATTTTTATAGCATGTCATTTGTGAGATAAAATTTTAATTTTTGTTGTTTATCCACATTGGATAATTATATCTAACTTAGGATAATGAACTTAACTTAAACTTTGTCATGATTATTAGCAACCATTCCTTTGAATTTTTTTCACTTCTCTTTCATCCTATTTAATTATATTAACATACATTTATGTTGATTAAAATGTTTGAAGTGATTCTCGTAATTTGTTTATATTATTCAAAATTGTTTTGTACTCATATAATTGCAGTATCCTTATAAGTTACAAGTACAACATATAATTAATTTTGATAAAATCTTTATTTCACCTTGTGTATATTAAATTGTAACTCTTGATTAAAAATTTAAAAAAGATATTAGAACAAAAATTGATAGTAAAGTTTTTGTTTAATAAAAATTGCTTAATAACAATTCAATCATCCTTACTTTTAGTGTTGAATTCAAGTTATTTCAAGTTTATGATCAGATTAATCTTGAGTTCATATCATATCAGGTTTGAGTTATTCTGGATTTAGCTCAATTTTCTTTTGAGTTATTTTAAACTTGAGTCATTTCGGGCTTGACCACGTTTAGTTCAAGTTTTCTTAGGTTTGGATCTTTGACATTTTTTTCTAATAAGTTTAGGGGGATTAGAGTTTTTTGAAGTGAGTTCTTGGTTCATTTTATCATTTCTATGCAAATGGGAAAAATGATTATCTTTTTTAATGTTTTTCCCCATTTTTTTCTTTCATATCATATATGCTTAAATTTCATTTTCTTTTCACTTTTGCACATCACTTCATTCTCATTATTTTATCGCCCTTAGCCTTAGACATTGGCGATTTATGGAAACAAAAAGGGTAAAAAAGATAAATCATATACTTTTGGAGTCATTAAGGGAAAATGAAAAGATGTTGTGAAAATTAGGTATTTTAGTCCCAAATTTTAACTTTTAAGGGTGGACAAAAACCAATAGATATAATAAATTAAAGTGATTCCCTTAATTGGGACTAATTGAATGGCAATTGCTTAAGTAGTGCTA
Source organism: Adansonia rubrostipa (assembly GCA_038381775.1). Lineage (NCBI taxonomy): Eukaryota > Viridiplantae > Streptophyta > Magnoliopsida > Malvales > Malvaceae > Adansonia > Adansonia rubrostipa. The sequence goes on along the minus strand of JBBYHM010000007.1, from coordinate 4,610,325 downwards.
GCCATTTGTGTGGCAAGCTTTTTATTATTATCATTATTTTGATGAAGAAAGCAAGAAGCAAAGAAATAAAGAAAGCAAGAAAAAAAAGAGGAGAAGAAAAAGAAAAAAAAGCAAAAGAAAGAAAGAAAGGAAACAAGAGAAAATTCATATATTTTTGTTATGTTCGTGCTATTTTTGTGATATAATCATTTTCAAGCGATACACTAAATAATGTGTCACTTCAATTTTTATGCTAAATTATAGTTGTTGTTGTTGTGTATATTAGTAAGCAAGAGTTGTATCTATAGATATTGTTATTAATCTATAAGTTATTAATGTGAAACTCTGACCAAATATTATTAAACATATTAAAAAGACTTCAGAAAACGCATAATCTAAACTTTGATGAGGAGTTGAATTATATTAAGATGCAAATAAAACAAGAAAACAGAAAAATAAAACTAAGATTTATAGAAAAAATATTTTTATATCTAACAAGTAACAATTTTATTGAAAAGTTTGGTTAATGAATCATTCACTACCTAATATAGCCAATAATCATACTTATTTTCCACTATTTCTTTTGAAAATAACAACCTTAAGACAATCACAAGCTCGATTGTCTTGATCTTTCCTTACTTTATCATTGAGACAAAGAACAAATGCCTTTACCCAATATCTATCCATTAAACACTCTAGAACAAGCACTCTAAATTTAGTTTAATGAATGCATCAATCTAAAAAGAATAAACACATAAGTTCAATTAACTTAATTCATACTCTACATTGTATCGAACGAAAATATCTCGTAATCATTAATGATAGTTTGCTACTTATATCAGGAATTTTGGCAATTATGGATTAAAACACTAATTGACAATCAAATCATTATAATATTCATCTAGTTGTGCACCTAAATAAGCAAGATAGTAATTCATGACTTGCAATCAATAGAATATAACAAATTCAATGGAAAGTTAAAAGTTATTTTGAAATTTATTAACAAACAATCATATATAGGGCTTCAAAATCACTTTTAACCATAAAAATAAAGTGAGAAAGAAGAAACTCAATTATGGTGGCCAATTGTAATCTATTTCTCTTCCTCTTAGTCTTCTTACTCTTCTTTGTTCCTTTTTATTCTTTTAACCTCATTTTCATTTACCTTTTGCTCTTTTTCAAATACAAAGGTTTAATCCCTATTTATAGTGGTTGAAAAAAAATCCTAGGTAAAATAGGAGAATCTAGTCAGAGTAAAAAAAATCTGGTAGTTACTTCTCAGCAACTTTGCTATACCAAATCTTATGTGTAAACACTTGAATTTGTCTAGGCCATTGAACCAACTGTGCCTAACCTAAGACCTATGATAGGAACACATCTCCCTTTCATCTCTAGCCAAATTTCAATGCTTGAAGGTCTAATTGGAAGGCTCAGGATGTTCGAAGACCAAATTGAATAAAAAAATTGGTTAGAAAGCCAAAAATAGAAAATTTTCATGCAAAACACGTGGATGTATGAATTCATGACCTATGATACTTTAGCTTATAAGGTCAAATTTTTAAGGGTAAAAGGTGATGTATCAATACATAACCTACATGTATCTAGACAATAGTCATTTGGCTAAGTTCTAACTTTTAGGAAGCTAAAGTATCAACAGATTTTGAGCAAAACAGTGATATATATGCATGAATTATCAATACATTACCATATGTATCAATATTTCATAGAGGTTGAGAGGTCGACACTTATGTTTTGTTAATGTTTTGCATTCTTGTTTATCCTAACAAAACGTAGGGTTATTTTTAATTATACATAATGCTTTTTATTTTATCATTTCACTTTAAAAATAAATGGAAGCTCTCAAAATATTTTATCTTTAACTTCAACCTTTAAGATTTTAGCTTGATCCTTCCAACTAAAGTAAGTTTTCCAACAAGGCAGGGATCCAACAGGGCTTAAGATCAGTTTTTCCAACCAATAAAGCTTAGTTTCATTGAAATGTAATGAAAACCTATTTTAGTTAAAGTTAAAAAACCTTTCATGCATAGGTTGGAGATATGGCCATTATAGAAGGGTAGCCAGCACTAGCATGCATAAGAGGTTTTCCCACCAAAAACCTCACTCTATAACCTATTTAGGAGATGATAGCCATTAATTAGAGCATCAAGTGATTTTAGAGAGTTTGCCTGCTAGATACCTTGCATAGGGAACACGAAAAAGGATGATGGATGTATGGAAGGATGGAACAATTAGCAAAGAAGGGTTTAGAAACCTTTTTGGATGTCCACAAAGGAAAAAGTTCATTTCAGCTGAGCAAATAGAAAAGAAACATAAGAGCAAAAAACTAAAGAAGAAAAAAAAGTGAAAGCTCTTTGAAGTTGATTTTAAGGTAGTTTTTCTACCTAGTTTCAATACTTAGTTCCCTGGTTTTGCTCATATTATTTTTCTCTTATGTGAGCTTGATGATCTGAAGCCATAGCTTAGGTGATAGTTATGCAAAAAGTATAACAACCATAACATGTCAAACACAAATCTGACATGTCAGAGTTGAAAAATTATTTGGTTCAGTATTGGGACTAAGACATCAAAGTGAATCATACGCCCGACTTTCCTATATAGCTATTACAAAATAACTAACAAATTGGGGTGTGCCACCAATTTTTTTAGGCTAGATGCAATTGATCACTAGTAGAATTCATCTTTAAAGGGTTAGGAAACCCTAAAAAATGAACTCAAAGTCTACTTTAAAACCAGAGATAGTAAAAATTAGGGCTTGAAAGTCGATTATGCACTGTCAAAGACTAGCACATCCACAGCACCTGTATAACTCAATACCTATTAACCACGTATTATCTTAAATCTCAATTAAAGTTAATTTTAGTTTATGGTATTTAAAAATAATTCCCTTATTTTCAAATTTAATTAATTTATCACTATTGATATCTTTTAAGAGTGAATCAGGTTTTATTAAATTTTTAAGAGCAAAATAATTTGCTATTATCATAATTGAAAGATAAACAATCTTAAATGTTCATATTATCATAAATTTAGTATATATAGTTCAAGTTAAATGGCTAGAACCCAGATAGTTTGCCTTGGAAATTAATTTTGATCGAGATTGGAATTAAATTTCTGAAGCCACATAGAAGTTAAAATAATTTCAAAACTTAAAATTATAATTACAATTTTATATTATAAAAATTTTTATATTTGTAAATATGAAAATTCTTTTATTTTTATTAATAATTTATATAATTTTTACAATTAATTATGGGATCGACTATTATGTTATCTATGATTTATTATTATCTTTTTGATCGTATTTTACTAATAATTTTTATTTTAATAAACATTTTTAATCTAAATACTTGTGACATATATTTAAGTTTGAGTTAACCTACAAGTTATTATAATTTATAAAAATTAAATGTTTAATAATAGTTATGTCCAAAAATATGATTATTTTGTAAAATGTAGAATTTTTTTATCCTTAATATTAGTAGCTTATGTAATATTTTAAAATCTTATACTGTTTTATTCATTTAGTATTTTTTATTGATAAATAATTAAATGTCCAAAACTCTCTTCTAACAATTTTTGTTTAAAAAAAATTCAATCTAAAGTCTTCAATTTAATGACCTAATTGTAAGTTAGAATATATATACATACACATACACACACACACACACACACACTCTAAGTTAACATAATTTCAAAATATAAAATTATAACTACAATTTGATGTTATAAAAATTATATTCTAAAAGTATCAAATTCTTTATCGTTTATTAAGAGTTTATATTATTTTTACAATTAAAATTTACAAAATTTAATCCTCTAATTAATTATTTACTATTATTTGTTAATAACTTGCTATTATGCTATTCATTACTAATATGTCATTAATAATTAATAATATATTTTCAATCATTTACTAATATCTTAGAAAAAATCTAATACATGTTATTAATCAATTATTACATGTTATTAATCTTTTAATCTTATGTTATTCATCATTGAGTACTTATTTAAAATTTTTTAGTAACAATTTTTATAAGGTTTTCAATTTAAATGCATTAAATATGATGACTGAATTATAAATTAATAGTATATATGAATTCACTATAATATTATATAACTTTATAACATTTTCAATAACATTGTTATACAAAATCAGTAATTTAGAAATTTCAGACATATTTCGTAAGAAGTTTCTATGGATATTCATCAACTTAAAATTAGTGGAATATAAGATTTTAATTATTGAAATAGCAAAATAGTTTTATAACTTTTAAAAAACATTAATTTGCAAAATCAAAATTATTTTTTTTATAATTTTGATCTATTATTTAGCAATCATGAATATACACATACTTTGTTAATAACTTCTATAGAAAGTATGAGTAAAATTTAGTAACTTAATTTTACTAATATATAATTATTGGACTTTAGACAATTTCATAACTTTTTAGTAGCTTTAATATTTTAAATTAGTAATCTCCAAGTAGTTATACTTTCTTTCATAACTTATATAACTACTTCGAAATACATAATTATTTTTATAATTTTCATAAAATAGTTAGTAATACGAAATGCTTCATCAATAACTACAAAAAGTAAGAATAAAATTTAGTAACTTAAAGTTACTCAAATAGGGTATAAAAGTTACTGATATATTCAATAGCTTTAAAGTTTTTTCAATAACCTTCATCAGTAATCTCAAAATATTTCATACTTTTTTATAATATTTATCTATTATAGAAATCTCATACATTTTTGTTGCAAATTTTTTATACAAATTTACTAATTTAAGATTACTAAAATTAGAAACTATAAGCACCCTATTTTTTCGTGGCCCTTAATTGACTTTTTCTTGATTTTATGGGTTAGAGGGGATTTTCTAGGTCTGGATCCTCTCAAATGAGTCATAGATTATAGAAAGGTTCAATTGAGGTTTCAAATTGTTTCCATGAGCTTAGTTTAATATACTAAGGCACAAGAGCTTAATTTTCTGATTAGAAGGCAGAGGCCAAATTTGGAAACTTAGGACCCTGGTCCTAAAAGTCCAAGAATATCAAAAGTTGACAAGTAGAAGTCTTTTAAGGTGATAAAAAATTTTATTGATGACATTTGGATGAAAAAAGATTTTGAAATTGGAAGTGTTTCAGAACTCGAATTTGAAAATTGATTACATCGAAATGAAATTGAACATGGACCTTAGGTTAAGAAAGTGTAATCGAGATTGAGTCATGAAACAACCTTAGAAATTAAGGTATTGGGATTTCCCAAGGTCTTAATCTAAGAGGTCCTTGATAGAAAATTTAAGATTTTTCTAAAGGAAGTTATTAGGAAACATTTTTAGTACAGGATAGAACATTTAATTGTATTTTTACAAGTGCATATCAAGGTCAATTGAATGTGACAAAAAGTTATACATTTTTGGTCATTAAATCGAGCTTTGGCTAAATTAGAGCATGTGCTTAATGTGCTCTTATTTGGCTCATTAATCATAGCCTATGAATAGCCAACGGCTATCATCTTTTTGGAAGAAACCTTAGACTTTTCATTCAACATTCAAATATTTTTCTTAGACCTTGGATATTTTTTCAAGCTTTCCCTCTCTCATTTCCTTAAAAGATGAAGCTTGGAAGAGGTAATATTCCTAACTTTTCTTGTTAGTTTCAATTTAATTTCATGTTTTTAATGCTTGAATCATGTTGAATTACGCTTAAAGGCCATTCGATCATGGTGATTTGATGAGATCTCTTATTCGAATGCTTTAATCTTTCATTATCTTGATTTCTTTGGATTTGAGCTTAGGATTACTTAATTTCTTGATGTTCTAAGCATATTTGAGTGATTAAATGTTGAAATCTAACTTGAGATCACATTTGCAAAGCTAAACCTAGGTTTGAACATGGTAATCTCCTTAAGCTAAGTTTCGATCACTTGATTTAGGTTAGACCTTGATGATTTTGGTTAATTCAAGATAGGATCTAATGATTTTGAGCTAAAATTAGAATGATTAAATGATGAAATCTTCATCTCTGAGCTTGGAGAGTGTTTAAACACTGCTAAATGTGAGATCTCAAGCTCGATTACTTTAGGTTTGCTTGATCTTGTGTTTAAATGATGCAATTGTTAGTGATCTTGAGGTGATGAGCTAATATGAGCTAAAATAAGTTAGAACCTAGGTAATTTAAGCTAAATCTTATGATCAACAATGAAATATAAGCTTAATGAACTTAATTAAGGGTTTGAACAAGAGAAAAGAGAAGAAAAGCATTCAGCCACTTAGGTTCACCTTGATCTAGTTTCGGTTTGGCTTATGTGGTGTTGATCTTGTTAAATCTTGATGAGTTTAGCTAAATTAAGCTTAGATAAGTTTAGATAAGCATGGACTTGAATGATGAACTATGATGTTGAATGATTGAAAAGCATGTTTGAGTGTTAAAGCATGTTGTTGAATTGAAATCCATGTATGATCTTTGATCTTTGATCTCTGATCTTTGATGCTATATGATTGAACTTAATGAGAATTTTTGTTTAGATAGGGATGTGTAGCTTAGGATTGATTCGACCATAATGTTAGAATAGGTATATGGTTGATTAGTTGATAGAACTAGGTAGTATACTACATGTTTGTGGAAATGCATGTTAGAATGTTAGGATGTGTAAAAACCTTGTCTTCTAAAAAAAAAAACCCAAGAACAAGTCTTAGCTCACTCAATCAATAGGTGAATGGAGGCTTGGTTTGTTTAATAAGTTCTTCAATGAACAACCTGCATACATGCAATAAAATACTTGATATAGAGCTGATTTGGAGACAATAAAAATGTTTTCTAAATGTTTTAAAGTGTTTTGTTGAGTTTAAACTTGGTAAGCCCTAATGTGGTTCATTAAGGAATATTTAGGTGACTCAAAGTATGATGATTAGTGTCACTATAGGTGCTGGTTATAGCACACAAGTGAATGGCATTGTTGTGTTTCTCACTTGTTAAGAATAAATAATAATGAATCAAAGCAATAAAAGTGGAGACATTCTTATGGCTTTAAGGCATATCGCCAATGTCAAAAAAAAAAATAGTTCTAAGTCAAGTCGCTTAAAGGTTTGTTGTTTTGTCATATAACACATTCATAGAGTCTCACTACTAGACCTTCAAGTGTCTGCAAACATGTAACAAAAAAATAACGCTTGACGATCACAAGTTATGTCAGAGCTACTGTTACATCTAGCATAGTAGTCTCAGAAACAAATATTTTTGAATAGGTTATAGACTTAGAAATCTTATGTTGTTATTATTCTTGTAATCTTCTTCAGGTCTACATGATAGTCTTTTAAAACGTTCAATTTCGTGATCAGACGAATATAGAAAAATCTCAAAACATGAGCTGTTTGCATAGCTCTGTTTTAGTGTCTGAGCTATAAAATGAGATGTTTTTTACAAGGATTATCATTTTTGTTTATTTTTCTCATATTTTTAGATAAAACTAGAATAAATAATCTTTCTAAGAATATATGGCTCATTTGGTGGGTATTCCAAATGAATCAGGAAAAAAATCTAAAATGCATATTGGTCGAACATGTAGTGTGATGTAGTAGCATCCAATTGAAAAAATTTATGTGATAGCCAAAATGATTCTCTGGCATCTTCTGAGTATGTTTGGGTTGAAGTATAATGAGTCAACATTCATAAAAATTTGATTCATTGATTTTACGTGATAGGAATAATCTACAATAAATTCATAGAGCTCGAAAAGTCAAATCCATCCACAAATTTCGAGTATCTCCAAGTTTGGTATTACTTATTCTGAGGCATTTGGATGCCTTGGAATTGATTCTGAAAGTTATGCTTAGTGTGTCAATAGGTCTAGGAGTGTCCTATAGAAGGTCCCTAGTGGCTCACATTAAGGCTTCCAAGTTGAATTAAATAAAAGTGATTTTTAATCTTGTTTGCAAAGTTATGATTTCTTCAATTTAGTCCAAGTGTATTATTTTGTAATTTCTTAAATGGAGTTCAATTTGATAAATAATATTGAAAATTGAGTCAATTACTAAATATTTTTGGAGTCAAATGCTTTTATGGAATTTTTCTTTTATAAACGATTTTAGCTTTGAATTAGTTGTAAATTTCAACTAGTCTTGAACCAACAATTGGTCGCTCTCACGGGTACTCAGTACGAGTCCTTGGGATACATGTTTTCTATTTTTAGTAATATTTGTTTGATTTTGATAAATAAAAGGGGATTATTAACAGATTCAAATATGGGTGATTAGTTGGTACCAATTTATTGGGCATCACGAGAGGGACTAAGTACTTACTTGTGGTGTAACTAACTCCAAAGCCCAACTTATAGATTTTTTGTATATGCAGACCATAAAATCCTTCCTTTAGAGTTTCATGACTCTTTAGTGAATGGTTTTAATAAATGATCGATCACACCTAACCAAAAAAGAATGGTGGCAACTCCTTAAACTAGTCAATCTCGTATTTCAGTATGAAAGTTTCAAATGAGTGATTTGTTTGACTGGCTAAGGCCTTACGATAATTCAAAGTATTAACTGCTCTGATATGTTGACGTTTGTATCTCGATATATTACGACAGCAACATGATACTAAAATGTTTATAGCTTTTCAATAACATTAATTTACGAAATGTGTAACTTCAAAATTTATGATTATTTTCCATGTCTTCATCTTGTATTTAATAACTAGAATGTAATTTGTTAATAATTTTTATAAAAAAAATGCCAAATTCAATAAATTAATGTTACTAAAATAGATTTTATAGAGTTACAAAATATCATCTATTTATAATTTTTTTTAGTAATACTAGTTTGTAAAATTAGTAACCTCAAAATATTTTTTAGTAACATTTATTTAATTTTAGTTATCTCAAATTTATTTAAAATAATACAATAGTTGAAATAGCTAAATGTTACAAAACTAATTTAATAATGCACAATAATGTGGTTACCATATCTTTTAAAATAAATATGCAAGAGCATCTTAAACAAATTTATATTCTTCAAATCAATGTTTTTTAAACTATGACTTTGTTTCTTTAAAATTCTCGTAGACATGAAATATTTCAAAATAAAAAATAATATAATTAAATTAATTAGCTTGAATTTACTACGGATACACATGTTAGTAATAATAAAATAAAATATTTGAATAAAAATTAAAGAATAAATAGAAAACTAATGAGCACTTGTTTATGTATAAATAAGAAAATTAAGTCTTTGATATAAGTATTAGAAAAAGATCTGTCTTAGATTGTTTCTATCTAAATCAAATCAAATTATATTTTATAAAATAAATATTCATTTAGACATTGTCAGCTTGATGATTTAATCGTGAGTTAATATTTTAAATTGACATAATTATAAAATTTAAAATTAGAATCAAATTTTGGTATTTTTTTAATTAAAAGTATAAAAATTATTTATCTTTTGTTAACAACTTATAAATTTTTATAACAATAATTACAAAATTTATTATAGTATTACTAATTATTTACTATTATGTTATTAATCGTTACTACAATGCTAAATCAATTATTCAATATCATGTTATTCACGATTTATTAATATGATATTATCATATATCTACTAATATATTATCAACTTACTACTATATTATTGATCATATATTATTATGTTTTAATCTTTTATTACTATTATATTCATCATTTAGTAATTATTTAATTTTATGAATAATATTTTAGTAAAATTTTCACTAAAATAATCAATTTTATTACTGCAAACTAGTAGTACATATGAATTGATTAAAATAATATATAGTTAATAACTTTGGTATACAAAATTAGTAACTTTGTATGCTATATTTTTCATAACTGTTATTCATCATTTAAATATCTCTTATATATTTTTTTGGAAGCAATTCTATAGAAATATAAAGTTATTGAAATAACAATAGTTTTATATATTAATAATGGACATATATGTCCTTTTTCAATAACATTTATGAAAAATATGATTAAAATTCAATAACTCAGTATTTCTAAACATAAGATAGCTTCATAGTTTTTCAATAACTTTAATTTATTAAATTAGTCTCAAAATATTTAAATTATTTTCTTAACCTATAACTAAGCTCACAATATATAATCTTTATATACTAGTATATCATTAGTAATTTTTATGTATAACATGAGCAAAATTAGTAGCTTAGAGTTACTAAAATAGTAGATAAAAATTACTCAAATGTTCAATAGTTTTGTAGTTTTTTCAATAACCTCAGTTTGCAATATTAACAATCTTAAATTATTTCATATTTGTCATAACCTTTATCAATTATTTAGAAACATCGTATGTTTTTTATAAGAAATTTCAAAAAAATTGATAATTTAGAATTCTTGAAACTAATAAATACTTAGTTACTAATATAACATAGATTTTTATAACTTTTCAATAATCATAATTTAAAAAATCAATAACCTTAAAATGTAAAACTCTTTTTCCTACCTTTGTCTACTATTTAGTAATTAGGGATGTATTTTATTAATATTTTTTAATAAAAAACTTGAGCAAATTAAATAAAAGGTTATTATAAAATAGTAAATATAGAGTTATATCATATAGATTTATAGTTCAATTTTATTAATAAAAATTACATATTTAAACTAGGAAATTTTATAAATTTAAAGTTGATTAATGTCATGTGAACTCTTTTTTAAAAATATTCTTTAATTTAAATTTAAATAATTTAATAAAATAACATTTTTAAATAAAAAATTTATTAATTTTAAAGTAGTTAATATCATGTGGACTCCATTTTAATTACTTGTTCATTTCAATTTATAGTTAAATTTAAATAAATTAATAAAATTACATTTTAATAAGATAACATTGTTAATTTTAAATATTTAAAAAAGGTATTTATTATTGGAATCCAGGTCATGCTCAAATGAATAAAAAAATAAATTTAATAGAAATTATTAAATTACATAATAAAAAATAAATTAAAATAATACCAAATTCCATCGAATGATCAATTTATACATCCTTAACTAATTTAAATCATACCTCAAATTTAGATTGTCAAGATCCCGATTACATTCTATCTTTACTGGTTCTTGCACACTGATCTCGATTATAGCAAACCAAAGCCGTCCAATTCTTTGGCCTCTAACATTGATCCAGACGAGTGACTCGAGAAACATTCACAAGGTAAGGATTGTGTTTTAATGAGGAACCGTGCTAAAGGCTTAGGTTTCATAAACCTTCCTTTGATGAACACCATCATTGCACTAAAGAACTAAAAGGAAAAACGATTTATAACATATAGCTAAACCTGATTCATAATTTGGTAGACTCAAAAATCTCTAAGCAATGGACGAGAAAACAACAATTAAATAGTTCTATTAAATGCAAATCCTGCAATTTTGGTTTAATTCTACTTTAACCCCTAAACTTAATTGAATATTCAATTAAGTCCTTAAGAGATCAATATCCCTACTATGTAGTCCAATCCCATTTTAATTCCATTAAATCACCTTTATGTGTGTGACCTATTAGACCCTCTTCATATTTTCAATAAATATAAATTGCCCAATTAAGAATATTTATATTTATAGACTAAGATTAGCATCTATCAATTAAGAATATATAAATCAAGATTGGCATCTATCAATTAAGAATATTTATATTTATAAGCCAAGATTGGCATCTAGTAATGCATCATGGCCACCCAACATACAAAGAGGTAAATATGGTTTTGACAAGCCCTTTAATGTACAGTATCTCTGTAATAAATATCCTTTTATCATATATCTCAGAAATTGTAAGAGCATGGTTCAATGTCTATTCTTAGCCATTTCCATATTCATTTGCAACCCTTATGTATTAACTCCAATTAGTATTGCCTTAGCCAAAGACTTTGAGTTAATAAGGGTCAAGTAAATATGAGATATGTCCTTTCATATCACTTAGGGTGATGAATTCTCTCTAGACTTCTCATTCATCTACCATACGATTCATGCTATACCCAAAACCACCCTACCATAAGCATCCATCTATTGTGGACCCAATCATGATGGAATCAAAGCATGACATTCCTTATACGAGATGACCTAGTGTCACAAGTCTAAGGATCATTTACATTACTAACACATGAGAGTATTTTCATAGACACTTAAGTGAAATACTAAATAGAACTCTCTGAGCAGGTCATGTTCAGTGAATTTGTTACAAAACAAGCACCCATATATTGTCTCCAAGTATCTTTATACTTTAATTTATGAGATCAGTTGTGCATCATATGTATGAGGCTTAATATATACCAGTCTTTAGGCATTGTCAATGCCCTGTCTTCACAATACAATACCAAGAATGGTTTTTAGAAACATGATTTTTATGCATAAAGATCTCACAATTGTAACTCTTTACAATTCGCATGCAAAGCTAATGTGTTTCATAGGCTTTGTCTACATAAGATATTTATAACAATTATCAAATAGATTCTTATGGATAGAGAAATACCTCTTTAACATTAATAAAATAGAATGTCTGTTTAAATGAAATTAGTAAATGCTAATGTCTTACAAGCCACAATGATTGGCTTGCAGGGCTTACACTAATATTTACATCGTTCAATTTTAGCATTTTTGGAGTTCACACTTTCATATATAGATAATATAAATAATACTATATTTTTTATCCATAGAATCGATTGTAGTTTTGATAAATATAAATGATGCTAAGTTTTATCTATAGACTCACGATGTTTTTGTGTGCTTTTATTTTTATCTTTTTAGTAATTACAATTTTGTAAAATAGTGTTTGCTATGAGTTTTAAGATCACTGAAGTAATCCAATTACCATGGTGATATAATCACCAAAATGATATGATTCCTCTGAAGAATAAAGGTGAAAAAGTAAGGTTAAGGTAATATATATACCCTACAATGCAAAAAGATAAGATTGAAAATATGGTTAAAATATGCTAGCTACCGGGATTATTAGAAACAATAGTATTTCATTTACTTCTCCCTTTATCATGGTGAAGATAAAAGATATGTCATGAAGAATGGGTGTGGATTATATAAAACTCAATCACCTAACTATCAAGGATAAATTTCCTATTCCTATGGTTGAGGAGAAGCTAGATGAATCAAATGGTTCCACCAAATTTCTTAAGTTGGATTTAAGGTCATGTTACCATCAAATCATAGGGCATGAAGATGACATTCATAAGACTACTTTTAAAACTCATGATGTGCACCATGAGTTCTTAGTAGATATGTTATTTCTGACCAGAACTAGAAAACACGATCAATTCTTTTGAACTCAATCCTAACTCAACCCATTTGATCAGGAAAAGTCAGCACCTAAACCCAAAAATGATTTAAATCTAGAATGATTCAAATTGAAATGACACAAACCTAAAAATGACTTAAACCCAAAATAACCCAAACCCAAAATAACCTAAACCCAAAATGAGTCAAAACCAAATTGACCCAAACAATTAACTTGAAATGACTAAACTAAAATATCAAAACCCGATAAACTCAAGTGTTAAACAAATTGAGCTAAAACTTATTAACCTAAGTTTTAAACCTGATTGACCCGAATCCTAAATCATCCAAATTCAAAATAACCCAAACTTAATTAACTTAAGTGTTAAATCCAATTGAATTGAACCTGAAATGACTAAAAAAAATAACCCAAACTCAAAATAATCAAAACCCAAAATAATTCAAAATTGAAGTGACCTAAATTATGACCTCAGCCCAAAATAATTTAACCAAAAAATGACTTGAATATTCAAAAGCCCAAATTAACCTAAATCAAAACCAACCTGACTTGCCCAAGTGATTAGCTAGTTCTTAGTATTGCCATTTAGTCTAATACATACCCCTTCTACCTTTTGAAACTTAATTAATTGCATTTTAGACCCTATTTGAGAAGGCTTGTATTAGTTATCTTTGATGATGTTCTTATATACCCCTGATTTGGAGCAATATCTAAAACATTTGGAGATGGTTTTTGAAGTACTCAAAGCAAACCAACTGATCACTAAAGAAAGTAAATGTCATGATTTTTTTGCATCTTACAAAATAGAGTACTAAGGGCATGCATCTTATCATTTGTCAAGGGGTTTTATGGATCAAAAGAAAGATCTATGTTTTGAACTAGCCTCAACATAGAGTTACAAAGAATTGAGAGGATTCTTGGGGCTTATTGGTTATTACACCAGAAGGTTTATCAAAATGTATGTGGCCTTAGCCAGTCCATTGACTAATCTATTAAAGATGCTTTTGTTTGGGGTTACACAGCATAAGAAGGTTTTGATACTGTAAAGATTGTTATGACCATAGCACATTTTTTAGCTCTAGCAAATTTTTCTGAGGAATTTATGGTAGAGACAAATGCATCAAGAATAAGACTGGACAATCTTAAATCAAAAAAGAAGAATTTTGGCTTAGATTAAAGAATTTAAATGTGATCTCGGATCAAGAATGGAAGTGGTGTTAACCTTAACTCAAAGAGGCAAATACTTGGCTGCATTCTCTATGCTTTTCAAGGAAGCAGGCCCTTGGCTCAACTCAAGAAAGGGAAATCAAACAATCATTAAAGCCTTGGTTCAATGGGTAAACTCTTTCCTAAAAGATACTACCTCAGAAATTCTTTATGAATCACAGCAGACATATCTTAGAGCTAACTTTGATCCTGTAAGGACTAGGAGCTACTTCAAAGAGGGAGCATTGATGCATGTGTTAACTAGTTTCAGTTGAATTTTTATAGTTCTAATTAGACAAAGTTCATTGCGCTTAAGTTGCCTATTTGTACTATGTGGTTGAATTGGGAAGCAAATCTTTACATACAAAGGAAGATTCCATAGCTTGTCGACTCACTCATCACTCAACTCCATAAACTTCTATTGCCTTTCTTAGATCTTTGATTTTTTTTTTCTTAGCTATGGCCTTACATTTTTCATTTCTTTTTACCTCAAATTTTTCATTTATAAGTTAAGAACTTTCTTTGGTTTTTTTTTTTTTCTTACAACTTTAGAACATTCTCTCTCCTCTAAATCTTTCATTTTTTTGAAAAAAAAATTAACTAAATGGAAAATGACATTGCTTTACCTTTAAATAAGTATAAAAAAAAAACTTAAAATCAATTAATTGCATGAACGGGTGTTGAAAGGAAACCTTTGAAAATTGTTTAATAATATATATATATATATATATATATATTATTGATGATTTCATTTTATTTATAGATGCCTAATTAACAATAATTAACATGGCGGCCAATGAATCCAAGGATGAATCAAACATTAAGTATTGACAGACAAGAAACCAAAATTGTAGCTTCAAATCAGAGTCTTGATAAGTTGTGTTCTTCATATATATCATCTCCACAACAGCATTTAAATTTAATCCAAACCAATTCAATCCGAGGTCGAGGTTTAAAGCTAAATATAACGCTAACACTAACGGTAAACATTATTAAAGGGCTAACAAAAACGTTTGTTAAAACCAACATGTTGCAATTTCATTTACATTAATACGTGCAAATACGCGGCGCCTACTACTGCTACCTCTGTAATCTGAGTTAGAAACAATCAACATCAGTTAAGGAAACTAAATCGATCAAACGGTAATCTTCACCCCTCGCAGCCTGCTCATTTCTAAGGGTTATGGAGTCCATGGCTTCTGATATCTTGATGATTCTTCCAAGGGTTCTAATCGTTTCCCGACGAACTGTTCGGAAAAATAAGTTCGTGGATTTTGTGGGTCAATTCCGTTCCTTGTCCTTTCTCTCTTGATTTTCTAGACTACACCTTTTTTTCTCTTTGAAATATTATGCATTTCCGACATGAAATTACCTGCCTGCCTGCCTGCCTGAATGCATATTGACGTAACTTTGGGGTGAAATTTGTACATTTAGTAGCCATAATAATATCATCTATTGACATTACTCAATAACACCACGCATAAAATCTCATAAACTACACGCATTTATTCATATAAATAGAAAGATCAAATTGATTATAAATTATAAAAGAAATAACTTGCGCATTATAAACTCAGTTCTCTAATCTACGTAATATATGGGATTGAATGAACCCTGTGTTTTATAAAAGTTGTGTTGGGAACGGCAGAAAGTCAATTGGAAATCGGTTTCAACGTATGATGGCAACATTGGTGAAATTCTCAGTGACATGATGTTTTTCCCTTTTTGAGCAGGAGAATATAATCTGGATCTCATTTTAAGCTATGGAGCAGTGACTGTGATCGTCCTACGAGTGAATGGAGTCCACATGCTACTTCGAAGCTTTGAACCTATTCATGGTGTTCTTCTTTGTGAAGGAAAGGATATTGATCCATCCCTTTATGATGCTGAACTGTCTGATTTTAGAACAGAGGAACTGAAGAGATTAGACTACTTCATGCAAGTGACACTTCAATTGACATAGAGAAAGATACAATTGCGTTAAGGCTTGCTAAGCTCTGTCTTGAAAGAAACATAACCTATTTGGGCATATGTAGAGGATCACAAGTCCTTAATGTTGCATGTGGAGGTACATTGTATCAAGATCTAGAAAAAGAAGTAGCAAAGAAGAGCTTAGAAGGACAGAGTGTTGTTCATATGAACTACGAGAATTATGATGGCATAGGCATGTGGTGAAGGTAGTCAAAAACACCTCTTTGCATCGATGGTTTAAGGATTCGTTGAACAAAAATGAAATGGAAATCATGGTAAATACTTATCACCACCAAAGTGTAAAGAAATTAGGTCAGCGTTTTGTACCAATGGCTTTTTCTCGATGGTTTTGTGGAAGGGTATTATGACCCTGATGCCTACAATCCTGATGAGGGTAAATTTATTATGGGGCTTCAGTTTCATCCAGAGCGAATGCGGCAACCAGATTCAGATGTTTTTGATTATCCTGGATGTGCATCTGCGTATCAGGTATCACTACATCACTAATATTTGTTCAGTTTTCAGTATAAATGTCGTCCTATGAAACTCAGTAGTCGTACCTAAAATGAGTATGATTGTCAACATATATTGTGCAGGAGTTTGTGAAGCCAGTGATTGCTTATGAGAAAAAACTTAGCAGCTCAGTATCACTTCCAAAAACTCTTGACCTTAACCAGGGGATGCAGAAGAAAAGAAAGATAATTGTTCAAAGTTTCTTTATTGCAAAAAACATCTATTGTTCAGGCAACAGATTCATTTCAGGCCAAGAATCTGAATTGATAGTCGGAGCCAATTTTCTGGAGGTTAGCAAAAATGATTAATTCTTTGTCTTCACTACAATTTAGTTATTTAGGATTTTTCTCCTTTAATTCCTTTGCTCTTTCTGATTCTGATCCAAACTGAAATGGTTACATTCATTGATGTGTGTGTAAGCAAACACTGCATTGAGTTTACAACAAGAGAAGAGGCTGAAGCAAATGGGTGCAACAGTAAGGAATGGTTCGATATAAAAAGAAAGATTGAAGATGAGAGAGGAAAGACAGAGAGGTTGCAAGGACCATGACGGGGAAGATGTCAATAGACCAACTATCCGAATTAGATACATTCTACAGAATGATGTCCAAAATATGTTCGGAGATCTTGGAGGCAAAGCTCCAACTCCTAGCGGATAACGAAGACTGATCTCTTACGTTTGTTGCTGCCTTTTGTGCCCGGATTCTCCAAGTCAAAACCAACTAAATCAACATTCATGAAGCTATTTTTACTTGACTCAAGCTATTTATTTAGTTGACTCGAATACAAATGAGTCAAACATAAATATATTCAATTTTTTAAAATCTTTTCTTATATTTGAAAGAACATAACTCATATCTATCTCCAAATACTCAGGTTCTGAAATAACCATTAAAAAACAGACAGCAGATAACATGCAAATGAGAAATATGATACAGTGACAATTGCTCAAGAAGCAGAGTCGATGCCCTTTAAAATTGATCACCCTCAATGGCAGATTCCTATCTCACTGCTATAGATGACAATTGATGTCGAAACCAAATGTAGAACAAAAGCTAGTCACAGATTAAATTTAATAAACATTCGCATTACAATACATATCTGGGATAATAGCTCAAAGCCGGCACTTTACAACCACCCTACCAAAATCCCCTTCATAAATTGTAATGTCAAGTAAAACATGAAATACTACATTTTGATGATCAGGACAAAAAAAATTACGCCTGTTTCTTTTCTTAAATTACCCATAATTTAAAATTAAAACATGATAAAAGAAAAGCAAGATGAAACAAACATATGCTGATAGCAAGCAAAAACCACCTTCACACTGGCTCCAGGTCAGCTTTCCGTCAGATTCTGAGTCTAAATTCTCTCCATTCACTTCCTTTGTTATCCCAAAAGCTTCACTTCTTCACTTTCATCCAGAAGCATTATGTGTCAAACATTTTTTTTTTCCAGTTCTTTCATAAATTATTACAAAAGATAATCACCCCAAACTGAACTATTACCTTGACTTCCAAAACTGAGGTATCACAATTTGTAGGCAACATATTTGACAAGTAATGATTGCACTTCCCTTCTGGAATGATAGGAGTACTACCATTACAGAGACATCTGACTATCACCTGCGGCAGAAAAATGTGAAATCTGGCTGATTGACCTGAAGAAGTCCCAACCAATTGTCAGCGGCCTGAAATAGGCTGTTTGCTAAGTGACAATCACTTGTTCCATTAGGTGTCCACAAGGAACCCTTGAACTTGTATGATGCAAGACCAAAAACATGCAACGACATCTTCAGAACAACATCCATGTTATTGGGACATGTCACAACCGGTGCCTGAGTACTTTGTCCACCTGACATATGAAAGTTACATAAGAGCAACAGATAAAATTTCTTTTCCAACACAGAAACGCTACCAAAACTTATGAAAGCACAAACTATTACGGATTAATGACAAGTCTGTAAACACCAGGTTATGCAATCAGCTACAAAAAGTTGCTATAAAACACATTTTCATCTACAAAATGTTAAACAAATGTACTAAAAAGAACAAAAAATAGGACTTCATTAAAACAGAGCAAGATATTCAGCAACTACTTTGAAGTCAAGCGGGAAAACTTTTGAGGAAAAGTGATAAAGAGAAGAAGACACAGCTCCTAAAATGCGTAAAATTACTTTCACATTTTACAAGTAGTCATGAAAGACTCTCGAGCACCATTTGACAAAGTAATTAACAAAGCTTGTAAGAGATGTAAAAGATTCACAACAAGTGAAAGCCAGGAAGATTGCTCAACAAGAAGGCCTAGCATCATTCCCTAGTTCACACACACTAAAAATGAAAGAATTTTAAAATGAAAATTCTATATTACCTCCTATGGGTGTATGAAGATAATGGTAAGTCAGAAAGCAAGCATCCAGATCTTTTAATGTAGGTCCAGTAGGTATTCTGTAAATTGGATACCTACAAGAATTTCAGAATAAAATAGCACTCACATAAGCAAACGCAAGTTTGGAAACAAATGTTATGTCAACAAAAATAGATAATAATACCATGCCACAGAAATCCAGCTGGAAGATAGTAAATCACAGCTTTTTAGTGTTTTCAGTTCGGGGAACCGGAAGGCCAGATCTGCAATCTGTTACCACATATTAAGTTTAGGAAGTGACCAAAAATGAGAAAAGCATTGATCCAGACAATAAAAAAACCTCCTTCTGTAAAAGGGAGAGAGGAAAGAAACGAACAAGACATATTAACCTTGTCAGCTAAAGGTTCTCGGCTATAAGGAGGGTCTCGTTCAAAATACTCAAAAATCAAACAACTTCGAGAATTGACAGATTCACCGTCGTCACTGTATAAGTCTTCTTGAGGTATTTGTTGATCTCCCACGGACAATCTATCCATACTAAGCGACATCTCACTTGCCATGCAGTGATTTCTTGTTTCTTGCAAAACATTTGATCCTCTTTCGGGTTCACAATCACTGCTACCATCACTGCTTGAATCCCTAAAGTCACTATCACTGTCCTGACGGGGTTGCCTATCATAAAGGGAATCAATAATTATTAAATATAACACAAAACAATTTGTATATTTTATTTGATGCAACTATAAAACAATAACAATTTCTAACAAACTACCCAGCCAACAATAAACGGGAGCAACATCAAAATCATTTTCTTAGACCATATCTATTTCTCAAGACAGAATAAGGAGATGAGGCAAAAAAAAAAAAAAAAAAAGTTCGGGCAACAATGACTGCAAAGTCTGCAGGAACTCTTAAGCTAGGACTAGGTTAGCATCCAGTTTAACCATGAAGTTTACCATTTCAACTCTATACAGATTGAAAATTTTGAAACCAAAAACAAATCATTGTGTTGATATTCCCACAAAAATGCTAGAGTTCATCACTTATATTTAACAAAGCGATTGATTCGCTTCAAAATGACAACAGTTAGATCGTTTAGATTGTGTTTTGCATTAAATAGGAATAGGGACACAAGAAAGGATTTTGCAACAAGAAGGACAGAGATAGGACTCATCAAGTCACAAACTTATTCTGAACTTCCGAGAAAAGCTACAAAAGAAGTTATAAATATTCATGTTATCCTTTAACCCTTGAAAAAGAAGGCTTAAACCAAAAGACCAACCAAATCTAGGTAATGCAGCACAGGAAACTTGAGACAATTTGAGTATGAGAACCGAACTCCCATGGTTATAGATTGCACTTAATTACATTCAAAGAAGAAAATCACGCTTTAACTGAATAAATTGAAACGGAGTTTTGTCAGTTCAGAACAAGCAGGAAGCCCTCGACAAAGGACTATAAAAATCATTCAAGCATAAAGAACCACTCAAAAGAAAGGGGACTAAAACAAAATTGACTGTAAGAATAAAATCTTAAATTAAATTAATAGT
Source organism: Adansonia rubrostipa (assembly GCA_038381775.1). Taxonomy (NCBI): domain Eukaryota; kingdom Viridiplantae; phylum Streptophyta; class Magnoliopsida; order Malvales; family Malvaceae; genus Adansonia; species Adansonia rubrostipa. The sequence continues at coordinate 4,589,457 of JBBYHM010000007.1, read as the reverse complement.
ATCACATTGACATAGCTAACAGAAAAGAACAAACAATCGCAAAGTAAACAAATTATGCAGAACTAAACACTAATGTATGCCCTACAGGTGTACACCAAATAAACTTCAATGCAAGCAATGTATTATTTATACCTGAACTTGGCAGCCAACTTCGTAGAATCGGCATATATTTGAACACCGGATAAATAAGGTACATAATACTGAACAACAGAATCACTGTGATTCAAAATTAGTGGGACTCCTGCTCCATACGCACTCCACTCTTTGAATGACTCCCACAAATCACCTAACACGAAATATGGCTGAGATTCTCCGTCACACGTCCGCCACATTCTCGTCGTCCTCTGCCACACCCATTTTCAAATATCAATCTTATTTAAAAAAAAAAAAAGAAAAAGAAAAATGAAAGACTCAATCTCCGAAAATTTTCCTAAACACACCAAAAACTGATTATGTAAACATTTTTTAAGTGATTTTCAGTTTCACTACTCGATAAACAGTATCAAATTAAAACATTCTTTTTTCTTACTTTAAATCACAACAAACTCAAAAAATCTACAACGAAAACTAATTTAAACCGAATAAATAAAAAAACAATTAAAAAATTTATCATTTTGAGATTGAATAAACCTTAGAGTGATAAAGTGCAGGGACGGAAGGCGTGACCGAGTCCAAAAACCGCTCTAAATTACTCAAAGGAGAAACAACCGGTTCAGAAGCAGGAAAAAAAACAGGTTCACCATGGCCAGTTGAAGCAACCCCCTTCTCTGACTCCCGCTTCACATGAGCGACCAACGGTTCATCCTTTAATAGACTAGCCGTAAAATCGCTTTGAGCTCTCCGTAATTGATCGCGTTGCTGGTTCTGATACGACCTTCTCGCCTTGGCCGAATTGTAAAACCGATCTTCTCCACGAACTCTCCTGAATCCCAATCCCGTCCCCAACATAACTAAAAATTCCTTTCGATTACTTTTCTGTACTGAGAATTCGAAGTAATCAATTCTCTTTGAGGATCAAAGAAAAAAACGATTGGAGAGAAGTGAAATGGGGTCTAACTGGGAAGGTAAGGGCAAAATGGTCAATGTAACTGAAAATGGAAAATGCAACTTCAAATGTTGAAAGGAAGGTTGAAAGAAAGAGAGGGGCTTAAAACATGCACGGAATAAAATAGATGGGCAGAAGAAGAAGTTAAAGGGAATTTTTCCTGAATTTTATTATCCTTTTTTCTTAACGTTGTGATTTTTCAATTTCAAATAAGGAAAGCATTAAATGATTCTCATTTTTTATTAATTTTATGAAAAGACTTATTTAACCTTTTTTTCATTAATTATTTGTTTGTGCAAAATCGGAAATGGTGGTTTGGTTATATGGACATTTATAAAATAAAGTAGTGGCAGTAGCAGGATTTGGTCAACAAAACTATTGAGTCACGCTCCTTTTCAGTCACAACTAAACGCGCCGTTGACGCAGCTGAGCTAAACTAGCTCTTCATGTCTCATGTTTTTATCTCAAGTAGATATATAACGAACAAAAATAATTAGTTCTTTATGAACGAAAGAAAGAAAGAAAAAGTGGAGATTTTTTATTTTTAATTATTTATGTTATATTTTTTCACAGTGAATAAAGGAAATTAAAAAAGTTCGTTTAAGGAAAGTATCCAAATTTGTGAGAAAGGAAAGAACAGGTAAGAAATCCTCTTATTCGAAAATTTCAAAGTTAATGAAGAGCTTGCTTCACATGATAAGATAAAGATATTTTATCAAAAAAAAAACTTGTTATAGGTTTTCTATTACTCTCTTTTGCACATGGCATTTCTTTCATTTATCTATTTATTTATTTATTTTTCTACTTAAGGAAGAATATTCAAATCTTGCTGGCCTAAGAAAAAAAAATCTTGAAAACTTAACTTATTTAGACTTGTGAAAGGATAAGCTCATTTGGCTCGGCAGACCTTGTTTGATTAAATTTTAGTTTGATTCTTAGTTTTTATGTTTTATGTTAGCTTGATCTAGCTCAAAGTAGTGTTTTATTATTAAAATAATATATATTTATTTTAATTTAATTATAAAATATATAAATATTAGTATAAAAATAATTTTTTGAACATTTTTTATTAAAGGTTGAACAATAATTTGGTCAACGGGTCAGGCCAAGTCGAATTCGATTTTAGATTTAAAATAAAAAAAATCTTGAAAACTTATCCTATGTAGACTTGTCAAAGGATCAGCTCATCTGGGTCGGCAGACCTTGCTTAGTCAAATCTTAGTTTGAGTCTTAGTTTTTATGTTTATCTAGTTCAAAATAGTGTTTTATTATTAAAATAATATGTATTTATTTTAATTTAATTTAAAAATCTATAAATATTAATTTAGAAATAATTTTTTAAACATTTTTTATTAAAGGGTGAACAATAATTTGGTCGACGAGTCAGCCAAAGTCAAATTCTATTCTGAATTTAAAATAAAATTTTTTTGAGTGATACCTAGTCCATAAACACCTCTAACCCTATATACTAAGAGATTATGTTATATCTATACTAACTATAAAAGAACTCATTAATTTTATTGTTATAAGTTAAATGATACTAATTTAATTGATAAATTTACAAAAAATAATCAAATTCACATTATAGTATAAATTATAAATGAAAGCTATTTATTATTTTAACTTTTAAAATAACTATAGGATATCCGTATATAGCCGCTACACATGACATCATACAATTTCTTTACTTTTTTAAATAAATATATATAAATATCTTACGTTATCAAATATTTTATTTTTTATTTTTTAACTCATATCGTAGATGTGTAATATCTAGTTAGATTAATTTTTTTTCTTTGAATAATTAAAGTTACCAAGCAAAGCATCAGGTATTGATCCCCAAAAAAAAAAAAAGACTTCGACAATCTATCAATAAATCATATTGGTAGATTAGTTTATGTTAACATTATCCTAAAAATAAACTTTTGTATGCGTTCATTAATATAATGGTATTTCATATTATTTTAAATTAAGACGTAGATTTAATTAGTCTACCATAATTTGAAGAATTTTGACATGTACTTTTCGAAGTTTGAGGGTTCGCTCAAATTTTAGATACTATTGTTTCGTAAAAATAAGCTTATGAACATTGTATTGAAAAAGGTAGACATTTTGTTTGAAAATTTGAGCTTTTTTTTTTTTTTTTTGGTTAAGATGACTGAATTAAAATGTAGACTGATAAATGTAAAATGAAGTTGTTTTTTTTTTTTTTTTTTCGAAATTGTTATGGAGACACTAAAAAGTTCACATTTTTTTACAAATGTAAAGATAAATAACAAAATTTGACTATTAGAGCTAGAAAGGTCATGTTGGAAAAAACTTTTACATCATCGATTGTCTAAGCAATTTTGTTGATGATATCTGCACAAGATCACCTTCACATCAATAAGTCAATTAAAAAGAGAGTTTTGTTTAAGATCATATCGAAATTTTAGATCTTAGAGAACTACAAATTACCAAAATTATTTAATTAGTGTAAATAGATTTGCATTTTTAGCATAAACAAAAAAATTAATATTACAATTTGACTGAAAAAGGACAAAAATATATAATTGCTTCCCAATAATCCAAGGGCGCAACTCCCTGGTAGATTATAGATACGGTGGTAGATTATAGATACGGTAGTAAATTAAACATTTATAATTTTTAAAATATTTGAATTTAATTTTATGTAATTTATTTAATATTTAAATTTATTTATTATACATTTACTATTCAAATATTACAATCAGAATTTACGTTAGATTTTGATGGCAATATATTTTGGTTTAGTGGAATTCATTGAATATATGAATTTATTAAATTTATTTTTAAAGATAAAATATAAAATTAAATAAGAATTAAACATTAGATATGTAAAAAATATGTAAAAAATAAAGATATTAGATATCATATTTGGATATGATAAAGAGAATTAAACATATTTTTTTATATGTAAAAAATATAAGATTTAATATCAAAATTTGTTATCTATATAAATAAAGAGAAATTAGATATCATATTTGGATATTCAACATTATCTGCGTCAAAATTAAAGCAGATTAAGATATTTAAAGAATTCAAAAATTATACAAATCCAAAAATAATCGAGAGTGTTGGATATCCATTTTTTTTATCCATGACCATCCTTGATAAATTGCGCGGCAACTCAAAAACCAGTTTGTTAAAAGGTAGATGTAAGACAATGGCTGGTTTTCAACTCCTTCAAAATTAATTTACTTTTTCTCAGTTATTTTTCGTACTTGGGTTTTATTTCATGCTAATGGTTATTTTTTGGATTTTTTATTAAAATAATATAAATTTTTTTATTTACGGTTTTAGATTCTTTTGAGATTAATTATCAAAATAGGCCAATTTTGTTTCAGCCATTGAGAAATCAACATTTGAGCAAATGATTTCTCAGTTACAGAAGTAAAATCATTTAATCAAATATCGATTTCTTAAGTAATTTATGATTATTTGTGAGAAATCGATAAATGCAATACCGATTTCTCAAAGCAATTGCCAAATGAAATGCATATAGTTGGGAAATTGCCCAATCAAATGGCGATTTCCCAATATGTAGCTAGGAAATCACCATGTGATTGGGCGATTTCCTAGCCATGTTAGGAAATCGCCATTTGATCAGGCGATTTCCCAACATTATCTTTTTTTTTTTTATTTTCTTAATTATAAGAAATCGCTAGAATTTTTTTTTGCCATGTTGAGAAATCATCAAATCATCTGACAATTTCGTGTTTCATGACACAAAGAGTTCTAGGTTTTAAGGTTTAGCTTTTATTTACATTTGAAGAATGTGACTAATGTATGAAAATTAGATTTTTTTTTTTCAAATAAAATAAGTTGATAAGACCAATATAAGGGAATCAAAATTTTTTTTAATATCAAATAAATTGATAAGACTAATGCATGCAATCAGATTTCTTCTGGTATAAAATAAGTTGATAAGACTAATACTTTTCATATCAAATTTCTTCTAATATGATATAAGTTGATAAAACTAATGTGTGGGAATCAAATTCTTTTTGATATGAAATAAATTGATGAGACTAATGCATGGGAATAAGATTCCTTCTGATATCATCTTTAGTTGATCAGACTAATGCATGGATTGTAAAATGTTAGACTGCAAAGATTAGACTAATGCATGGGACAAATTCATACATTTTGAATGGGGAAAAAAATCATTTTAACTATGTTGCACTATAAATATGAGTTCAGCATTGTCATTTTTATTGTCATTTTTATTATCAGCTGCTATTGTTGTTTTTTGAGTTTAGTGATAGTGTTTCTTCATTTTCCTTTTTCATTTTTTTAGTCTTCAATTATTAGCATTTTTTTTAGAGTAATTTCCTCTTTGCCACATGAGTAATAGATTTGTTGCACTTGCTATTTTAATCGAGAAATTATCAACAATGAAGAAGGTGTTACCTTTCAAAGGGACCATTCTAAAACTATTAATATTGACGAAAACATTACAATAAAGGAATTGAAGGTAAAAATTGGTAGAAAAATCAAAGATACAAGCAGAATCAGAGTATTAGATATCAAATATATGCTTCTTATTTCCATGGGATAAGGATGTATTCGATATAAGATATTCTCACTCGAAGATGATGATGATGTAAGATGCACGTTTGACGCTCATCAGCAATTTCTTAATGTTGGTGTAATTGAGTTATATGACGACCTTGAGGATGTACATCACATTGCCTACTACAGATGCGCATATGTCATGGCCATTTGAGAATCCTAAATGTCAACCTCCTCTAAATGCACAAGTGGTGATGAATAATTTGTATGAATCTTTTCATTATTCATCTATATCACCAACAGTTCCTGGCGTGAAGATGATGAGCCAAACAACTTCATGATGATAGACTCTCCAATTAGAGGGGTTGAAATAGAATATAAAGGGCCAAGTTCATCTGCTGCTAATCCTAAAGTGCCATATGGAGCCCATAGTGATTATGTTGTGACTTTAGCGAGCCCAAAAAGTCTGTTGAAACTAATGATAGTGATGACAACCATGATCCTAACCTAGATATCGGTGGTGATATCAACGCTTCTCATTTGTCATCTATTAACGGAGCTGGCGATCTTCTTTATCAATATAAGCCACCTCTCCATATGCGCAACCTTGATCTGAATGCAATGTATGTAGCGAAATTTCCAAAATATACTCAAACATTAGGGTTTCCAATAAGCTGAAATCCATCTAGTGGTGAGTTTTGTGTTGAGATGCAATTCGCAACAAAAGAAGCTGTGGTTTCTGTTATAAAGCACTACAATATCAAGAAGTCCGTAAATTGCAGAATAGTAAAATCTTCGTCGATCAAATATCACGGCCAATGTATAAATGTATGGCATGGGTTGCAACTGAAGTATAAGGGTAAGATCATTGAAAAAAAGGTTGCCTCAATTTCACCACACCATAGCCCCGTTTGAATCCAAATAGGGCCTTTGTCGTCGACTTTTTTGATGTGTTTAACTTTAAATGGTTATATGTGTGTGTGCGTATATATATATATATATTTTCAATTGGTTTGGTAAATCATTTGAAAACTTACTTAATGAAAGATTTTTCAATAAAAAGTGTTGAAATGCTGAATGTTTTTTACCTACTTAATGTAATAATTAAAGTTTATTTAATGAAAAATTATTTCATCACATTAATTTTATATTCTTTTTTTAATTATTTATTTTTTTAAAAAAATCATCAATTGAAAATAATTACAAAACTGTATCTTTATTTCATGCAAAATAATAATAAATGTACTAAACATTCAATTTGAGTAGCATTCCAAATAATTTTATATTATAAAATTGAATACTTAATTTTTAAATAAAATTATTGAATTTTTAGTATTAAATTTGTTCAATTAAATAAGACATTAATTAGGGTTAGTGTGTTTAGTAAGAGTGTCTTTGATGTGGATGTGCTTATGATGGTTGTAATATCTGTACTGCATCAATAAAAAAATTTCTAATAGATTTCTACTTGCTTATGTCAGGTTTCTGTGCCTATTGGTGACGGGTTTTATCTTGTTTTTTAGTTTTTTTTTTTTTTTTATTTTAGTTGTAGTTTTAATATTTGTATTTGACTTATTCAAGAAAAATAAAAATAGTTTAATATTTATTTTAAAATTTATTTTTATTTTTAAATTACGTATTTAAAAGATTGATCTAAAAAATAAATGATGAGTCAATTTATTTGAAAAAAAAATAAGAACTTTATTTTATTAATTATTTTAGTTTTTATACTTATTTTATTTTTAAATTATATATTTTAAAAAATTGTTACGTGATCAGGAGGTCAATTAGGATATGTAGTTGAGAAACATGAAAAGCTAAAATATTATTTTATTAATTAATTATTTTCACTTACTTTTTAAATGATATATTTAAAAGAGTTGATCTATAGGTTAACTCATAAGTTGATTTAAGATCTGTAAAAGATCTGCTTAGAAAAAAGTTAAAAAATTTATTTTATCATTTATTTTATTTTTAAATGATGTATTTAATATAGTTTGCACGTTGACATGCAAATCAAATTAAAATATGTGCTCAACCCGCTTGAAAAATTAAATTAAAATAAAATTAGTTTATTAATTATTTTAAATAATATATTTAAAACATTGCTTCACGGGTTAACTCGTAGGTTGATTTAAGATTTATACTCAAGTCGCTTGAGGAAAAAAGTTTTAAAAATAAATTTATTAATTATTTTATTTTTAAATAATCTATTTAAAGGGATTGATATACACGTTGACTCATAAATCGATTTAAAATTCGTACTAGATTCTAAATACAAACTTTAAATATAATTATCATATAATAAAATTTAACTTAAAAGTTATAAAAAATTAAAAAAAAAAAAACCAATGAAGGAGTTGAATAATAGTATCTTTAAAAAGTTATAATAAAGTTACAAGTTAAGGTTATTTATATTTTAGATTACTTAATTTAGCATTAACTTTTATTTAGATCATAAATTTTTAATTTTATCAAATTAAATTACTTAACTTATATTATTAATAAATTAAATCACTTATAGCTTCATTAAATAATTTTAAAAAAACTGATTCAATAAGTATAAGCGACGTTCATCAATGTTGTATTAAAAAAATGCAAAAAATAAATCACTTGTGTATGCTAAATTAGTTTTTCTATTTAAATTACTTATAAAAGTAATATAAATAACATAACTTATTAATAATAAATTTGATAAAATTTATAATCTAAATAAATATTGATGCTGAGTTTATAAACTAATTTATAAAATTGATAAAATTAAAAATTTATAATTTACATAAAAATTATGTTAAATTTAATAACTTAAATGAAAACTACCTTTTAAAAAAAACTTGTAACTATTAACATTTTGGAAAGTGTTCTTTCCCTAAAAAAAGAGAGAGAAGGCTTTTTGTTCCCATATGGCTCTCTCTTCTACCCGGTGGACTAGTCCAACTCCAACCCAAGATGCAAAGACAGAGATATTGTTATTTTTTACTTGAAAAAGCGACACCTTACCGTAGACGAAGGATCACAGCCAGCCAGCCAGCCACCCACTGTTGACTGTGTCAAATGGAACATGAAGCCGGTCATGTTTCACATATTTAAATGGAAAATTTATTAAATAAATAAATTAGGAGGATAGGAGCGACAGTTTAGGCTTAGCAATTCAGAAAGTGAGGCTGCAAAAATATGGCTCTCACGTGCAGTATTCAAATTTCAAAACAACATTAATTACGCATACTAATATATATTTTTTGTTGCATACCATATTTAATCTTTTATTAGTATTATTATTTTGCTACTGTTTTGATCCGGTGGATCTGTGCAGGGAGTCTTCAGTTCACGTGGCCGTATACTATCATTCTTATATAATTGGAGTGTCTGTTTGCCGATTGCAAACAATTTTAGAGAGTATGTTACATGTAAGTTTATTATTATAATTATTTAATTATATAATTAATCAGATTACAAAATTATATAAAATTTATTATTTAAAAACATAAATTTTATATAATATTTTATTAATTTTACATAATTTAAAATTTTTAATTAATTAATTAATTACATTGCAATGATTATAAGTTATCTGCTCTCACAACTTCACAAAAGAGTGATTAAAAGAAAATCATACAACAAAATTCTCCTAATTAAATAGAGAGTTATCTAATATCTCAGACTTAATTACTAGAAGGTTTTAAATTCAATTGGAAAAGCACTAATAACAAATTTTAGCACATTCTCTTTAGCAACCTTAATTCTAAGAGCCTTTATTTCTACAATAAAAAGACATTTGGGCCAACTTTTATATTAATGTTGCGATTAAAAAAAAAAAGTTTTGTTTAAAAATGAGTTTTGAAAATATAGTAAAAGTTAATAAGAAATTTTAAGTATTCGATACTTATATAAAAATTTTAAAAAAATTCATAAAATGATAAAATATTAAAAATATAATGATTATCATTATGAAAAAAATATATATTTTTAAAAAGTAAATAACTTGTATTTTAAAAAATTAAATGTAAAAAAAATAAATATTAATCTTTTTTAAAATAGAAACTTGGGTGAAAAATAAGTAGTTTTTAAAAGAGTTGGTGGCTTTTAAAAAGTAAAAGGGTAAATTTTTTTTATTAAAAATATTATATAAAATATTAGAAAAATATAATTATCTCTGCTTAATTTTTTGATTTTATTTATTTTTTATATTTGTATTGGTATCACTTAACTTATAATATTAAACTCAATAAATAATTTTTATAATAAATAGATAATACTTTTCTATCCCAATCACTTCTCTTCAACAATGCTAAGCTTTATGTTAAAAGCGACACATTATTGTTATTTTGCAAATGTTGAGAGCAATTTTTGAATCCAAAAGCCACTTTCAGCTCCACTCCTAAAGAAGTCCTTCATATCTAGCTTATCTAAATGCTCCCTGTATAATTTTGTTCCAATTTTACGTGACTAAAAAAAAAAAAAAAAAGATTGCACTTGTCGAATATTTTAGATTAACTTGTATTCTTCAGTTGCATTAAATCAAATCAAACCCTTAAAGTACTAGTTTTTTCTTACGGAACCATTAAAATACTATATTTTTCCAACTTAATTCTTAAAATATTATTGTTGCTTAATTAAATCATATTAGCTTAACTGCCTTTAGTAGTTCTCATGCCACATAAAAACTTTATTAAGCAAAAAAAATATATATATATTTTAAGTGTTCAATTGGATACAATATAAAGATAAGAGCTTATTTCAAAAATTTTGGAAAAATATGAATGCCTTTTTTAAATTATTTTAACAGCCTTTCTTTATTTATTTATTTTGGGTAAGATCAAGAAATATGATGATCAACATTAGAGTAAATGATAAAAGGAAAAAAAATGACCAAGGGCGGTTAAAGGATGTCGTTGCCGGTGCCATTTTTTTCGCCAGTTGGAGAGGAGTTCCCTTTGACAGGGAATTCCACTAGTTAACGAACTTGATGGGAGGGATAGCGCGTCTGAGGAAATAGATATCAGTAAGGCCAAGGGTAAATGCTCCAATTCACTTTCATTCTTTTGTTACAGAATGTTACTTCAAAGGTTCTTGGGATCGACTTTGATCCATATTTTAGGAAATTCTGTCGACGGCATTTCTTAAGATAATAATAATTTGAGCATGTTTTTTGTTGCCGCCCTAGTAACGTCTGCCTATGACAATGCTATTACTAAGAGGGTCTATAAAAAGCGCTCGTACCATACCATCACCTGTTGCAGTGTTTTTTTCAACCTGGAGGAACATTGACCATTCTTTAGTATCTATAGGACAGACAGGTTGTTGCTTTGAGTTGGGGGAGTACGCATGGTGGTCTGTTGCATTTTAGTCTGATTTTGAAGGCCTTGGAAATCCATGAAAACTGGCTCTTGTAGTGGGTAGAGAACACTTGCTGGGTCTAGTTTCTAATTCCTGAAGGCAAGGTGATTACTATAGATCCAAATACACCACAAGATGCAGACATGGCTTTTGGAAATTGGATTGTGAAAGCCATTCCTAAATCCAGTTTTCTAGTCTGCTGACAACTGATATGTCCTAGGAAATAACTCAAAAGCAAATCAAACAGCCGTGGGTTAAGGTCTCAAAGCTATGAAAGGAAAAGGTAATCCTGAATTTTTTGAATTTTTTTCAAAATATTTCTTATTTTCTAATTTTTGGTTTTAACTGCATTATCATAACACTTATATTTTTGCTAATTAATTGAGTGATCTAGTCCATAATAGCCTTGGGTAAGGCAGTTTAGGACAATGGTTTCTCCCTGGAGTAATAATGCAAGATTTCGTAGTAGACGCCCCAATAAAAAACCGAGGAATAAAAGGATATACTTCCCTTTCCTAGAAGAAATACTCCTTCTCCAAGTTCTTTCTTAAACCATCCAAAAATTCAGTGGTAAATCGAAAAGTACCAGCGAAGTCCTTGTAACATGTTATTTTATACAAATTGGTCTGTACAAAAAGCCTATGCTAGTTCGTCCATGTGTGTTTGAAAGTGAAGCAAAAATAATAAGATTAGTAACATATATAACAGAAAAATATTAAAATATTGATGCAGTAGTTAACTTCGGTTAAAATTATATTATGGTTTAATCAAAATAATATATTTAATCATAAAAGTTTAAAGGTTTATATTTAAAAAATTTTGATTTTAATTAAATT
>JBBYHM010000007.1:4464044-4523548 GCA_038381775.1 Adansonia rubrostipa | reverse complement strand
CTAAACCCCAAACCCTAAACCCCAAACCCTAAACCCTAAACCCTAAACCCTAAACCCTAAACCCTAAACCCTAAACCTTAAACCCCAAACCCCAAACCCCAAACCCCAACCCCAACCCTAACCCTAAACCCTAAACCCTTAACCCCAAACCCCAAACCCTAAACCCTAAACCCAAACCATAAACCCTAAACCCTAAACCTAAACCCTAAACCCTAACCCCAACCCTAAACCTTAAACCCTAAACCCTAAACCTAAAACCCTAAACCCTAAACCCTAAACCCCAAACCTAACCTCTAACCTTAAATCCTAACCCCTAAACCCTAAACCTTAAACCTTAAATCCTAAACCCCAAACCTTAACCTTAAACCCTAACCCTAAACCTTAAACCCTAAACCTCAAGCCTTAAACCCTAAACCTTAAACCTCAAACCTTAAACCTTAACCCAACCCTAAACCTCAAGCCTTAAACCCTAAACCTTAAACCTCAAACCTTAAACCTTAACCCAACCCTAAACCCCAAACCCCGACCTCAACCCCAACCTCAACCCTAAATCCTAAACCCTAAACTCTAAAATCTTAAACCCTAAAACCTTAAATGTTAAACCCTAAACCTCAAACCCTAAACCTTAAACCTGAAATCCCAAACCCTAAACCCCAAACCCTAAACCCTAAACCCCAAACCCTAACCCTAAACCTTAAACCCTAAACCTTAAACCCCTAACCTTAAACCCTAAACCCCAACCTTAAACTTTAAACCTTAAACCTTAACTTTAAACCTTAAATCATAAATCCTAAATCTTAAACCTCAAACCCCAGCCCTAACCTTAAACTTTAAATCTTAAACCTTAAACCTTAACCCCAACTCTAAACCTTAAACCTTAAACTTTAACCCCAAACCTTAAATCCTTAAACCCTTAATCTTAATCTTAAACCCTAAACCTCTAACCTTAAACCCTAAACCCATAACCTTAAACCCTAAACTCTTAACCCTAAACCCTAACCCTACCCTAAAGCTTAAACCTTAACCTTAAACCCTAATATCTAAACCTAAAATTTAAAACCTAAAACTTTAAACCTTAAACCTCTAACTCTAAACCCTCTTGATAGTAAACATTCTAGTGGCTTAATATGCTAGCTCATGCAAGGAATTTGTTTTGAGATTTGTCCTAGAATAGTTGGTAAATTCATATCCCTACAACAATAGCTACGTGTTTTTTACTACTACTCAAAATTTTCATGTTTAAGATTTTCATTATCTTTTCCAGATCTAAGCAAGACAGGGCACTAGAACATGAAGTTGTTTCTGAAGCTACTGGCACTGGCCCTGTTGAAGATTTGTAGCTGATAGTATGTATTCTCTTATGAACTTTGGACTGCACAATTTTGTGACATTTTCTTAATAAACCTAACCTCGTACTTGTTGATCCTGTTAATATGTTAACTCCTCTAGAGAAGTCTGAATCCACTTATTAAATCTTTTTCTTTTGGTACTAGATTCTCAAATTTTAATTTTGGGCTGCTGACTATCTCTTCTCTTATAAAACTGTCTTGTAGAAAGCTCCCAAGTGGTCAGAAAAAAAAGAGGCTGTTGCTGAACTCATCAACTTGCATCAATGAAGAATCTATCACCTGCTGATTTCGCTGAAGTTTGTCTGAAATTGAATAAGGTTATTAATCTGCATCACCACTTAAAAGCTTGCATGCACCCCTTATAATAGGACAAGTTTCTTTCAATCAAAATGGGATAAACCTTTCTCGTAGTTCTTACTGCATGTAAATTACCTTTTTTACTACTTTCCAATCAAACTCTCGTTTCTGTTCTTTAAGTACTATGCAAGATAGTCATATATCTTTTTTAATCACATTCAACCAGGGTGTCGTCATGCATTTTCTATTTACATGAGAATGAAATTTTGTCTACATGAGTGCTGTCATTATAACTACTTTCTATCTAAATTCTTGTTTTTCAATTCATTAGCTTTTAAGAGGCCCTTTAATCTTTTCTACCCCATTCAGAAGTGGAACCTAGGATTCAATTTTTTGTGATTTACTTGATGACTAGGGCAAGTGCTACCTGTGTTTGTTGAAGCATTTTCTAGCATAAGCCACAAGGTTATGTTAACAGTAATGTATGCAGAGTATTTGTCTGTATTTCTGGTATCAGCTTACTTAGGTTCTACTTTGTTGTCTTGGCATGTCAAACTCTCTAACTTTTAGCCGTTTTGTTTTGTTTTCTTTTGGTACTTGATTTGCCTAAGTTGTTTTTCTGCTTGCAGCTCGTTACAATGTAAATATGTTTGTTGCAGTTGAAGCCATCCAAGCCATCGGGAACCTTTCTCGGTGTTTGTGGACCCATTTTGCTTGTAGTTCGGTCTTTTTGTTGCCAATTTTACTTGTAAGTGCCATATAACATAAGTATTCATGAAAGCATTTAATTGCATACTTTGTTCCTTTTCTGTTATTGAAACTATGCCTTCTGTTTCATCCTTTAAATCAGCTCTATTTGCATTTTATTGCTCTCTGGCTTCATTTTAAGTTATCATCAAGTCATTTGGTTGTCAAATTTTATTTCTTTGGGTTGCAGTAGCATGTTTGTATGGTTGATGATACAAGGATGGGCAAGAGCTACCTTTTTTTTTTTCTTTTTTCTTTCCTTGAATAATAGAAGCACAAAGTTACTACTCATACAGTACCAACTTCTACAAGTCCTGGTGCATCATGTACCTGAAAGTAAAACTGTTCATACGCCTTGGATGCTTGTTTTAGCTTGTATATCTTGTTTGTTATTAATGTTTTGCTTCTTTGGAACCATGATGTGGGCTGTTTGCTTTTTGGTGCAGTAGCCTACATTCAAAACTACTCCATCCATGGACTTCATATTATCGTATATGCTATTTGATAAGCTGAAATTTTAATTCTGCAAATTTATGTTGAATTTATACTATAAAAGTTATTTGGTATTTTGCTGCTGAACAGAATTTTTACTGAATTTTTTGGTAAAAAAGATTAGTATATGATTTTTGTAGGAATTTTATATTAATAACTATTGACAAGACTAGATAGTTAAAAACGAATTAGATGATAAAATTTTTCTTAAATAAGATCCGCCTAATACAGTAATGATATTTTAAGACTTCATGTTTTCAGCTTTCAATTAAAATATTCTAAACATTGATCCCCAAAATGAATAACCAATTGCATCACAAAAATACAATAATGGAAAATTTTCAATGGTTTATCACATTGTTTTTTATTAGACATGGCATTCTGCGTATGTGGTGTTAGAGTTAGTTTCTATGTTATAATAATGCTTAAGGTATTTTATATTTATGTAAAATTTTGATATATTAATAATTCATGTTATATAAACTTTGACATGTTTGTGTGTTCGTATCATGTTTATGTTATTTTTTCGTATCATATTGTATATCATGTTTTAGTAATTTTTCTTTTCTTTTTTTGCGTTATGTAGTGTTTTATGTCCAAAATTACTAAGTCTACTCCTTCATTCTTTTCTGATTTCTATCACAATGGCATGGTAGTGGCCTTGTGGTGAAGCTTACCAAGCTAGAAAAGGCCTAGTTTGTTATAAATTATTGCTTGTATTGGTTTTGCTATACTTATGCAACTTGGTGTAATGTAGCTTTAATATAATAGATGAGCTGTTCTGATTTATTAATATTTTCATTTTAATTTTTTTCTGTCATCCTTTTCACTTGTATTAACCTGTTACTATCGCTGGTTTAAGTTTTTCAGACCGTTAAAATCACATGCAAAAATGTTGAAAGGGTTCTCTTGTATTTATTCCATACATTGATTTTTGTATCAGACCTATTAACTGAACCCAAGCCAGGCCAAGCCAAGACCCAACCCAACATATTTGGGCTAGTTTTTAGTCCTTTCTCCTATGGGCGATTATTGTCTTCAAGAAGTAAAATTTTCATTTTGTCTACAGTTTTCTTCCCACTAATACTGATTCAATTTTGTTATGATAGATGTTGAGAGTATCCTTTTCATTTAAAACTGTCCTCCTATACCAAAAATGTTTCCGATATGTTATATTGTCCAAGTCTCGTGCTCCTAGTAGCAATTTATAGGGTGGCTCCTATTTTGTTTTTATTGAACTTGTAACCTGATGGCATCATACTTCTAGTTGAACTAATTTTTCAATTTGTTTCAGTTAGCCTTGCATATGGCCCTTTGTGTCAAACGCAGTGACTTGTTACTTATTTTTTTCGCTGTTATCTTTCAAACGAGATGCTTGAGATCAGCTTTTCAATAGGTATGCAAGCTACACAAGGTGCTTATGTTGGAAGTTTTGGCTATCAGCCACCACTTCCTTGCAGCAACAAGGATTGATGTGTCCTCCTTATTGGTGAGTTCTGCTTTCTGATCCATATGGCTCTATTTATACTGTTCTAGCTTGATATCGAATCTCAATTGTCCAAGGAAATAAGGACCCTAAATCTTTAGTATTTGTTATGGCCTACCTTCGTATGTAAAAGTTATTGGTGCCTGTAGTAATACCCGACTTTCTTAACGCTTTTGTTGCCTGCTAATATGTGGATCTTTTTTGAAATGTTGGTCTAATTTCTACATGATTAGTTTATATAATATATTTTTATTTAATCTACAATTATTCTCCTGACATTGGCTGCCACTGCTGCAGGAGTAATTATGGGAACAAAGGCTGAGGCTTTTGAGGTATGTTTTTCGGAATCTCAATCTGAGGCACTCACAGAATTAATTTTTTTAATAAAACGATATGTTCAGTATGTAAATGCTAGGCAACAGTCCTCTGGACAGTAGAAGGGTAGAAGTGAGCAAAAAGTATCTGAAAGACAATATGGAAGGAGATTTTGCTGTTGTGTAACAATCCTATGGACAGGAGAAGAGAGCACAAAGGATCTGCAAGACAATAGGGAAGGAGATTTTGCTGCTGTGTGCCGGTACTTAACTGTGATAGAGTTTTCTTAAAGGTTAAGTTCTTCAAATTGCATTACATACGCATATCTATCATTTATTAAAGAAGAGAAACAACCGTTATTTTGGTTATTCTCAACCTTTAGTCGTGCTTATGTCAGTATCATACTTACAATAATAAAGGGATTTGAAATAGATACTTTAAATATTCAACATCACTCGGCATAGCATATAGACTAAGTAATTCTATATTCACAAACTTAACTGCCGTAAATAAAATGTATTATCAATTGTTTTCTAGCTAATTAAACTAAATATGCAGATATATCAGTTTACTGCTTGATTTTGCTATTATGCCAGTTCCATTTATTTGTTAACAGCTGAGAACAGTTATTTAGCAAAAAGTTAAAAAATAATATTTTATTTTTAAATTTCTTAAAATTGCATTAAATACAAACATTTAGCATTTATTAAAGAGTAAAATAAGTAATAAGGATAATATAATATGTATAAAATAATATACGTATTATATTAGCTTGAATACCCTTTTAGAATTCCGAAATATCCAATCTCACTATATTAGCCTAAAAAACCTCTCAGAATGTCTAAATACCCACTCCTATATGAGCCTAGATACCCTCTATTCTTAATTGGTATTTTGGCTAGTATATTGGTATTGCATGAAAATCCATTAGAGTGCTATGTATCTTCGTCGTAACTGAATATCTTCTCGAAACAACTAAATACTCATTGGGGAGTGGGCATTTAGGCATTATTAGGGGTCTTCAGTTGTTATAGTGCGAGTGGATATTTAAAAATTTTGAAAGGATATATAAACTAATACAGTGAGATTGGTTGTTTAGATCTTTTGAGGGGCATTCAAGCTAATATTGTGGGTATTGCATTGAAATTTATCAGAGTGCCATTTATCTTTCTAGTAAATGAACACCCATTCGTAACAATGATATGCCCATTGAGATTGAGTATTTTGGCTAATATAGTGGGTTTTGGTATTTAGATATTCAAAGAGGGACTTCAGGCTAATATAATGTGTATTGTGAAGAATTAATTACTTGAGAGTACCAAGTATATGTACTGTAACCGGATTCCCACTTGTAACATTCAAATACCCATTGTGAACAAGTATTCAAGTATTCAAAAAAGTATTCAGGCTAATATTGTTAGATAAGGTATTTATGCATTCTGAACTGGTATGCAGGCTCATATTGCAGGTATTTGGCCTGAATACCCTCCAAAATGCCTTAATACACATACCCAATTGCTATTTAGGTCTAAGGAGTAAGCATTCAATTATAACCAAGTTAGTGGGCATTTTAATCAACTTTTTTCGTTACCCACTTTATTAGCATGAAAACCATTTCAAAATGTCTAAATACATATTAATAGGGTGTATTTAGATCTTATGAGTGATAATAAGTTACAATCAAGATAGCGGACACTAGGATTAACTTCTTTGCAATGCCCCTGTTGTTAGTCTGAATCACATCTCAAAGTGCCTAAATACTCATTCCTAATGGATCTTTAGGTCTTACAAATGCGTATTCAACGGTAACCAAAATAGTGGGCACTTTATTAACTTTAATATACCCTCAGAATGTATGAATGCCCATTCCTAAGAAGTATTTAGTATGTAATATGAAAACTTACTAAAAGATTAGTGCTTAACTCTAATTTGGATTACTGGAACTCATTGGTTTTGTTGTATCTGAAAGATTTCCCTACTGTTATAGTTTCAAAATGTGATGCTTTTGTTTAATTTAGATTTACTGTTTTAGTAGTTGCGTTGAAAAGCATTTGGATTAGTTCCAAATAATTTTATCCTCTTTGCTACAAATTCATGTGCTTCTTAACCTGTGAATTAATAAAGTAACATCTTCAATGCCATTGCTGATGAAAATTTTTGGTAATATAGGATTAGAAACCTGATATATTGATCTAATCGCGATCATTGTAAAGCATCAAAAGACGGTTACTCTTTCTTGTTCCAAAGGCAAGTTTGAATCTCGAATAGTTACACTACTATAAGAAGGAAGGCAAGTTTGAATCTCGAATAGTTACACTACTATAAGAAGGAAGTTTAACTTCCATTCAGAAGAGAGCAACTTACAGATGCAAGAGAAGGAAACCGCAGATTGTCTAAACTTTGCGAAAGCTAGAAGAAAACTTCTTGTTGGGAAAATTGAACAATTTTCGTTTTATGATCGTTTAGGGTATTAATAAATCCAATCAATTTTATTTAATCCAAGCACAGGAACGTTAGTTTCAATTTTTAAAGTACAGGGATTTAATGTTGCATTTTAAAGCAAAGGTTTTTTTTTTTTATAATTTTTTAACGGTTTTATAACAATTATCAATAGAATCAAAGCATAGAGAAAGTACATCCCAAATTTAAACATAATAGGTTAAGTATTACTTTTCCCAAGTCTGAGGTGTTTACACTAATATTTATGTTGCAACTCCGAAACACTCCTACGCCTACATCAGATTAAATCGAATAGATGCCAATTTCTATCGGCTTCAGTGTGGGCCCACCCACGATGTGGCCCACCCTCATTTGTTTTGCCGTTTGTTTTCATTTATTTAATATTTACTACTTTTTGCCAATATTTAGAATTTAGTATCCTCCACTCTATTCTGTAGTTTTATTTTTTACATTGATTTTAATCATTTCCTAATATTTATTTATACCAAAATTATTTCTCTCCCAATTATTTTATGGCCTATATAGCTGCAAATCAAAGGGTTTTCAATTTCCTTCCATTTATCAGTATCATAATCATAACTATTTTCACCGTATTCATATTCATCTTCAATTCCGTTTCTATCCCATGACCGCGTAAAAAAGATACATGACACGTGAATTCCTTAATTTGTTTTCAAAATTGGTGACAATGATACAGAATCCAGTGATGGTTGTAATTGAATTTTATTCATTTCATTGAATTTTTGTTCTTTTTCCCCAGATTTTGGTTTATTTGGGCACGATTTTGCTGGAATGATAGTTATTTTGTTGATCTTGATCTGTCTTAACTCTCGAGGGAAACCCATATTAATTAATAGTGATGGATTTGAAGAGTGAATGTTGCGCGCTTGAATTTGTGGGGGATAATGAAGCCACTTAACACGCCTCACCTCGTATTGATGATAATATAATCCAAGGATAATCACGTTGATGATTACAGGAGTAAGGCTAATGGATCGTGCGCAAACGATCAGGAGACTCAGAGATTGGCCACTGATCATAGTGTAAATTCCGATGGTTTGAAGTTGATAGCTGATAATCATGTAAAGGGTGCTGCTGAGATTGTGAACCCAATGCCTTCACCTCCTCTAGCTGGCGCGGCAAAATCCCCTCCTACCTCCAAGGGTATGGGTTGAAGAAATGGAGGCGTATCAAGAGAGAATTTCTCAAGGATCCCACTGCCTCGACGTACACCAGTAAAACAATGGAGGTTTTTCCGCTTCCGGAAATCCAACATATGGTATCACCTGAGATCAGGCAGAATAGTGAGGCTTCGTTTCTGTTGCACCTGTGAATATGTTGAAGAGCGCAAGCGTTGCTCATGGTCATTGGTTCATGATGCGTAGCCCCTGTTCAGATTCCAGGTTCGCAGTTGGAGCTGCTGCTGTTGCTGCTGCTATTCACTCTGAAAACAGAGAGGATCGAACGTAGCAAGTCATCTACGGGGGCCAGTAACCCAAAGGTGAGGTATGACCTGCCTGCAATTTTGGGGCATGTGCACGAGAAAGCCAGACGAAGAATTTCAGTGGGAAGAGTGTGGGTACCTCAAGTCAAAGAGCTCAGCAGGGAAAGGGTCGTCTTGAAAACAGTAAGAAGGCCAGAGGAGAAAGGGTCAAAATCGAGAAGGAAAACTCTCATGCTGACTTAAAAAGCTCCAGTTCTCTTTATGCAGGGTTCCATTTCAATGACAAGTAATAGAACGCAAAGTGGAAACTCCATTAATTATGATGGGAAAATAGTGATGAAGGTCATGAAGGCGAACACCAGATCACTGAGTAAATTCAAACTTCAAACTGCTCATAGGAAAGAAAATTCAGGCGAAACTGAAGGACATTCGCCAGATGATTTAGCTGCAGATATATTTTGGGAGGCTAAGGAAGAAAAAATTGAGAATCACTGGCCTTCACCAGACCAAGACCTGTTGTTCCAGTCCATTCTTGCCCTCCACTTAGTCCGGAAAGCCCTTGAAAATAATATCTTATTTAACTTCAAAGGACTGGATGATTAAATTAATATTTTAAAATAATATTTCTAATTCATAAATGTATGTAATAAACCAATTCAAATAAATAATAAATTATATTACTAGTATTGTTATTATAGATATTCCTAATGATTAAGGAACAAAGCGGCAAGTGGATTCGGAAGAACCATAAAACGCAACTAAAGAGCCTTTCCAAAAGGAGACAAATAAAACTATTTATTTATAACCGAACCCATACAACAAGCTGCCCGGTCCCTTGTTAAAATACAGGGATTCAGCTACTAGCTAGCTAGCTATGTTTTTACTTCACAGAGCAAGGTAATCCTCCTGACTGACATACAGATTCCCAACAAAAGCCCATGTGAAAATCAGTATCATTACAGAAAAACACAAATTATATTTATATATGACCAAAGGACGCTTAAGAATGCACACCGTTGCAATAACTGTATATAGCATCGCTTATGATAGTTGCAGGCTTCGTAGCATATCCGTTTTGGTAAACTTTCTTGTTATAGGGACAATTACCAATTTCACAGTTCACCTTCTCTCGGCTCTCCAACCCTTTTTGTAAGACGGCATCTAATTGTCCACAAGCTGCCGCTATTAAACCTGCATGCATTTCAACAAAGCTAACATTTCGGACAACACATAAATTACAGCAAAGAACAGCCTGCCCGAACATCCGTAAAAAACTTTGCTAACTCCTTTAACTAAGAAACAAAAAACATCCAGGAATGAACGAGCATGGCCGCCCTCAATAAACGAATATGTCTTGGACAGCAAAAATACAAATGAAAAAAAAAGTACCTAAGAATAAGGCAGAAGGTTTTCCTGGTCTTGATTTAAATTCAGGATGGAATTGAACGCCAATATAGTATGGATGATCAGGTACTTCAATAATCTGCATTATAAATGTGCCAAATACTACTAATTCAGGAACCCACTGCTAGAAACTCAAAACACCTCAACACCACACCAGACACACAAGAATACAAGAAGGGAAAAAAACAGACAGACAGAGATGGGCTTCAAGTGCAAAGAATCAACACCTCCATTCGCCGACCAGTTTCGTCCTTGCCAGTGAAAGATAGGCCAGAATTTTCCAGGCGTGCTACCATATCAGGATTTACCTGCAAATATAGGCTTATTCTTTGTTATCACACAAGCTCGCTTGCTCGCTTACACATCAAATGTATCCATCTCAGTGTCACTTACCTCATATCTATGCCGATGTCTCTCATCTATGAACCTTTTATTTCCATACCTACAGCAATGCAAAATAAAAGGATTAGCTAATTGGACACATATTTACTCAGAATGCCAGAACCATGCTTTTTTTCTTATACACATAACCGGTGTTATAATGCCAAAACTTTTTGGTCTTCCAAAAAAAAATAATAATAATAATCACTTGACCATTTTCATAAACCGTTTAATACTCACCCCATACATTCCAAATTAAAACAAATAAATAAATATGTGCAAATAGGCAACCAAATGCTTATAACGCAAAAGAAGTCCACAGTGCTAACAATTTCACAGATTTGCAGTCGATGACTTGGAAATACGTCCTCCTTGATCCAAGACGCATTGTACCACCCATATGAGTTTTTGAGCCCTGATTAGTGGCGCACAGACATGAAGATGTTTAAGAAATCATAAAATAACTCAGTGTCATGAAGGAAGGTACAAAATAGCAAGCAGAAAACGTTAAACCTCGGGCATAAATATAACGCAAGGATTCCTGGTGTTCGGATCAAACTCAGTGCTGTTAGCATCTTTCAATCCGAGAACAGATCGTGCAAACTCAATGACAGCAATCTGCATTCCCAGACATATTCCAAGAAAGGGAATTCTATTTTCCCGTGCATACTTTGCAGCAAGAATTTTTCCTTGCACCCCTCTGTCACCAAATCCTCCAGGAACAAGAACACCATCTGCACTCTGAAGATAGAAGCCAGTCAGAGGACTATCAGAGACCATTCGAAGAAAAGAATTACAACCAATCATTCCAAGGCAATAGAGAAATAAAAAAATACGGACCTTTAACAACTTCCATGCAGCTTTATAAGCATCAAGATTCTGTAAACAAAATATTTTTGTCAAGAAGTTAAAGAAGTAAAGATCAAAGCATAATACATTAAAGGATTTAAAATCTGCTCGACCTCTATTTCAGTCATATCTTCAAGGTCACTAGCAGGAACCCAGTCCACCACAAGTTTCTTGCGGCAAGCAACAGACGCATGCAACAGAGCCTGCACAAACAGCAAAACAGTTTTATATCGGGGGCATTTCACCTGCAGTTCCCTCTACTACAATACCATAATTATCCAATCACAATCAAGAATTATGTAGAGATGCACCACTTATAAATGTGGGCTCCATATAATTTTTTTATAGGTCTTACGTAACCTTGAATGCTGATTGGTTAATTATAGTACAATTATCGTAGGTGATATGCTCTTTCATTTATCACATATCATATAACCTTCACTTCAGTTTTTCTTTAAAAATTAGAAAAAAAACTGATCAGCCCTACATATGATACAAGTTGGAACAAAAATGAAAAAACTATTTCACTGCAAACAATCCTAGAGGACCAAGAGAAAATGATAACCATGTGCTTTGGTCACAAAATATATCTAAGTGACTTAAGAAAGGTTCTCACCCAATAAAAAAAAAAAAAAAAACCGTCTCTTAACAGTTAGCACAGGATTGTCCCAAATATATCAAAAAACTCCAGCGCAAGGATACATAAATTTCCAGGTGAAAAACTGTGTTCAGCCAAGAAAGGTAACAGCTTAAGGACGCACCTTCAGTACAGAGAGATAGGAATCAGAAAGTCCTGTGTATTTCCCCACTATAGCAATTCTGACCTGTATATTAAGGACATAAATAAATAAGACTCTAGAAGCAATCAGTAAGAGATAAAAGATTGAATTGGAAAAATTAGTTGCAACGCACTGGCTCATGTAACATATCACAAATTTCAGCCCTAGTTGTCCACTCCTTTAAAGAAGGCTCCTTGGTAATACTGCACCAGAAACATAATTGCAAATTGCAATGCAGAGCCCAAATTATGTAAGATCAATGTTCAGCACTTAAATTAAGTATCCAGACAGAAATAAAGAAAAGAAAAGGAATTGATCATGTCATACAAACCCTGGAAGATTAAGCACTTTGAAAATTGCCTCATGAGCCTTCTGATCCTAGTCATGAATTATAACATATATCCAACATTAATTGTGAGAATTGGGCAGGATATATAATACTATACTTCAAAATGAAATCAAACCGC
This sequence comes from Adansonia rubrostipa, assembly GCA_038381775.1. NCBI lineage: Eukaryota > Viridiplantae > Streptophyta > Magnoliopsida > Malvales > Malvaceae > Adansonia > Adansonia rubrostipa. The sequence goes on along the minus strand of JBBYHM010000007.1, from coordinate 4,511,078 downwards.
TTACTCTCAGTAGCAAAGGGATGTGCCAGATGTTGGGAACATCATAAAGAGTGATAATATCTTCTGCCTAGAACAAGAATTTTCAATTAACTAAATTTTTTTCAACCATATAAATGAACATTCAACATGACACACAAATAAAACCTTCATCCTATAATTACCATACCGAGACATGGCAAAATTGAGAGAGTTTCTTCTTCACATTGTCATCAAGTGCCTGTAAAAAGAATCTGTAATCAGGATCAAAACCTAACAGAACAGAGCATCCATGCTTTTTATGTGTAGGAGGACGAGTGATAAAAAAAAAAAAAATCAAACCATTGTACTGCGACAAGCTAAGATATTTGGTGTCAATCCCAGGCCTCTCAATCCTCGAACACTGTGTTGTGTGGGCTTTGTTTTCTGAACACGGTGGACAAAAAGACAGAAGTGCATTAGCCAATGGATTAATTTGTTTTAATAGGTATCCAAGATGCATAAAGAAAATCAATCATCTTCCAAAAGGGCTGTGCCTAGAAGTTATATTTGTAAGGAAGTCTCCTTTTGCTTTTTTTTTTTTTTTGGCAAATATCGAGACACATAATCCAAGTGTTTAAAGACTTACTTGTTCACCAACAACACTTAGAACAGGTACCAGGCTGACATGAATCAGACAGAAGTTGCCAGCACCTGAAAAAGAAGTATCAAGGAAAATAGATCAACTAAAACAAAATTCAGAAGAAAAAGGGCGTTGATATTTTTGTCTCATGACTTGCATATAATAATATAGCCTCACCTACACGGTACGAGAACTGGCCTAACGCCTCAATAAATGGCATGGATTCAATGTCTCCTGCATGCAAAGAAGTTGCTTTAAACATAGTTGAATACGATCTTATATCACATTGCATGGATCAAGATTGTTGGTATACGTGTACCTATTGTTCCACCTAATTCTATGACACAAACATCAGGTGGACCTTCCTTTCCATCAACTGGAATCATTGCTACACGCTCAATCCATTCTTGAATGGCATCTGTAATGTGAGGAACAACCTACATATTGCAAGAATATGTAGAAAAAAATGGGCCGAATGTAAGCCTATATTTGTAAATAACAGCAAAGCATATTATATTTACTATAGGCTATAACCACGCTTCAACAGTAAAGGAGAAACCTGAACAGTTTTTCCAAGATAATCTCCCCTTCTCTCCTTGTCAAGAACAAACTGCAACGCGATTTAAAAGAAATGGAAATTTTGACCTTATTATAGTTTAGATAATATTAAGCTATTAGATACCGGAAATACAAAGGAGACGTGCATTTTAGGAAACTTACTTGGTAAATCTTTCCAGTGGTGACGTTATTATCACGAGTCAGTTTGACATCTAGAAACCGCTCATAATTTCCAAGGTCCAGGTCCACCTATCAAGCGCGAAAACATCGTCATAATAGCAGGCCCAAAAATACATTTTATTTTATCTTTTTTGCTAGACCTAGACGCAACTATGGTTTGGTACAACTATCCATTTTTAAAAGTTATCTCCATGCCATTATACCAACTCCATATATACAAATTCCGATCTTTGATCTTTGATCTTTGACAGAAGAGGAGATTCAGGAGAACCAACCAATTAGAAAGCAAGAATAAACAAATGAATAAATAATCCCAACTCAAATCAAACTTTTCAATCCTCTCTTAAGATTCCCCAACTCTATTAGGACAGGATAGAACAGGATAGAAGTGCAGCCAAATTAACAGAGTACAAAAGAAAAAAATAAAATAAAATATTTTACCTCACCACCATCGTCTAAGACAAATACTTCCCCGTGCTCAAAAGGGGACATTGTTCCAGCATCGCTATTTAAGTAAGGATCTACCTTCGGAAAGAAAAATAATTAACCCTATGTTTGATAAGAAGGAAGATAAATAAAGCAAAAGGGAAATATGTGAAGAAAATAAAGGGAAAGACGGGGGGAAAAACTAAACTAAGCTATTTTCTCTTATTTGTGATTGACATGAGGATAAAAACACACAGGAAAGGAGAAAATTCTAAACAAAATAATTAATTTCTTTCACTTTTTAAAAATATTATATTGGAGCTGAGGGGAATGGTTAGTATAAATTCTTTCTTTTCTTCCTTTTTTAGTTCTCCCCTACCAAACAAAGAAAAGTTAAAATGAAACGTAATTTTCCTTCCTTCCTTTTTCCCTTCTAGCCTTCAAGGCTTTTATAAATATAGTGCAGAGAAGAAACGGTGGTGGGAAAGGAAACTTGTTCTTCATATTTAACTTGTAAGCCAGGCCTAGGTAGAAGATGAAAGACCTAATATCAATTAACAGTTGGATGTAGGCCTCTGCAAAATCTGACAAATTAGCGTGAGATAAAACAAACGTTGAAGTTGTACAACATAAATTCATATAGGTGAGTTTAGGCCCTTGTGGTACAAAATTGGCAAAAACATCAATAAACTAGTGATAATAATTCTTTTTAAAGAAAAAAAAAAGACTTAAGAGAGATAAAAGGTGAAAATTTCTCAAGATTCAAGGGTCTTTTGAAATATCTTACAAGGACTAGAAAATCTAAAAAAAAACATAGCTAGAAAAACTGAAAAGAAACGAGTAGGAAGAGCAGAGAAAGGAGGGGGAAGAGCAGAGACCAATCTTGATAGAAGTAACGCGGAGTCCACAAGCCTTAAGAAGTAACCCGATGCTGCTCGCTGTCACTCCTTTCCCCAGTCCACTTACAACTCCGCCAGTCACCAGCACGTACTTCATTTTCTTCATCCCTCCTCTCCCTCACTTTTTGGCCTTTTTTTCGAAAAAAATAATTAATTAAAAACATCCATAAATTCAAAACAAAAAAAGCGCTGCAGAACAGAGCAAGATTTCTTCTTCGTCTCTGTTATGATCTATAAATAAAAGTAGTATATCAACTCCTTCATTTAGACGCATACACATAAAAAGACAGGTAGAAAGGAGAAAAATGGGTGCTTAGCTTACCTTAATGCTAAATCAGTTGCATAAAAAGAGCAGGATCGTAATGGTCAAAGCCGTAGTCTTTGCAGATAGTCTGTGCGACTGATCTTGTTTTACACTATATATATAATATAAGAGATACGAAAACAGAAAGCATCAAATATATGTAAAAATGAAAATTTGCGATGCGGAAACAGACAGAGATGTTCACTAACAGAAGAAAACACTGAAGAAAAAGAGTGTAAGAGAATTGAGAGAAAACAAGAGAATCCGGTAGAAAAAATGAATGAGATTGGCTAACACCAGTGGCACCCTTTTTATATACAACACACAGCGTTGCCCCCGTAGCGCTGCACCCTTTCCTAGTCCTAGTAGGAGTATCCAGAGGGCCCAATGACAAAATACAAACAATCACCAAAGCCAACCCTAGTATTAAATTAAACGGTAGTAGCAATCAGTAAAATAGTAAATCAGTTTTTTGAGATTATTTTTTCGAGCTTGCATTAAGTAATATAGAAATATCGTTAAACAGTCTTACTCTTACGGGATATTTAATAGCTTAAAAAATAATTTGTAATAACGTATTCTTTTTTGGTAAATTTGATAAAATAAATAGTCTATTAAATGTAAATATAATCTTAAAAAAAATTATTCCGTTCATTGTTAATATTAAATTTTGATATACCTAGGTAAAAGTTGTCTAATTATGAAAGTAATAGATAGTTTCTTATGTTGGAATTGGTTTTTACAGGTTAAATTAAATGTGCAATCGACTCATATTTTTGGTTAAAAACTTTATTCGATTTTCACAACATGAGTAATTTAGCATATTTTTAGCATGAAATATAAACATATTTAAATCAATTATTGATAAATGAAGAGTTGATATCAAAGCACCTTTAGATGATAAAATGACAAACTCAAAAATTCTTTTGTATTTGATATTTTACAAGCTTATCTTGTAATTTGGGTTGTAGACTGAAGTTTGGTTAAATGAAAAATAATTTTGGTATTTAATTTTAATCTAATTAATAAATCTTTAATCCGTAAATGTTTCATTATATAAACCAATACATATATTATGGTGTGGTAAAAACATGAGTGTTATTGGGTACATTCATAAACTATGAACGTTTATTTTATTTAATTACTGCTTTAGCCTTCCAAGTCCAATAAATATCAGTTTTGGGGGATAAGATATTAATTCAATTCATTCAGAAATTCTAAACTCATTTTATTCCTTAGTCATTGTGATTTTTTAACGTTCTTGCTCTATTTTTTTTTATTTTAAAGCTAAATAATCTGTCCTTCTAGAAAGAGAAATGAGTAAAATCTCATTGGTCGTGGCCTTAAAAGAAGTGCACTTTTCCAAGGTAAAAATCTTGGAGGAATTGCACTGTATTCATGGGCATCATGAAATAGACAATTTCTCTTTAACGAGTTTCTATTATTGGCAACAACATAATACAAAATATTTCTTCAACAAATAATTTCCAACATATTTTTTTGTGTGAATATTTTAAAAAATAAAATTAATTAAAAATGTTTAAATTTCATACTAGATGATATTTTATCTTTTACTTTATAAATTTATTATGATTTTAATACAAACTTTATGACATTTCAATAATTAAATTAGTATCACTTAACTTTTAAACTGAAATCAATTCAATTAAGACTCTTTTATAATACGAAAATTATCCCATACATTGCAGTGGTTTAAGACTTCACAAATAGTGTTAAATAGAGTGACATATATCTTTCAACTATAATAAAAATTAATTAAACATAAAAGTGAGGAACGTAGTAAATTTTTAAATATATTTATAGAGTTAAAAAATTTTACTGTCGGTGTATCAAATATTAATCATTTATAATAAGTGTAAATATAAAGTTTTTAAACTCATCAACATAATTAAAAGTCTGAATTTCATCATCAAAATTTACAAGGTAACAAATAGCCCAATATGGTATTAACAAATTAATTTGATAAAAATTTTTAAAAATTTTTAATTTTTATTTGTAAAATTTAAAATTTCTATAAATAATATATAGAAACTAACTAAAAATTATTTTTTGTAAATTTCTTTTTTTCAATTACAAAATTTAAAAACTCTGCTATATAAAAAATCGAAACATTTATAAATTACTACTTTAATAACTTTGAACAATTATCTATAGAGATGTTAACCGAACCATTAAATTTATAATATGAAAAGCAATTAAAGATATTTATATATTTTACCTGTTTTTTAAAAAAATTATCCCACATGTAACATTTTACCATGCTAGTGCCAATTTTTCCCGCTAGAGCTTTGTGCTCCAGTGGGTTAAGATGCCCTCCCTAGTAGCGCAGGGGTATGTTTGTCCCTGTCAATTTTTTTACTTAAAAATAAAATTTTAGATAATATAATTAATTAAAAGTAAGTAATATTTATTTTTAATTCTTAATTCTTTTATTTTATTAATTTATTTTTAAACAAATACAATTTCAATAATTTTAATTATTATTCAACATAAATATATTCAATATATTTTTTATTATTTAATATAAATATAGTTTTAATTTTTTATTTATATATTTAAGTTATATTTATTATTTAATATAAATTTAATTTTAACATTTTTAATTATTTATTCTATATTTATATTTTAATTTAATATCTTTAATAGTTATTTTTTTAATGTATCTTATCCGAATAATTATTTTTAAATTTAAATATATATTTTATTATTAATTTTAATTTTATTAATATATTATTTAATTTTACTATAATAATAAATAATTTTATTATTATTTTTATTTTTATCAAAATTAATTTTATTGTCTATCTACGTGGTTACGTAAATGAGAATTGATTCAGGGAATATATGGCAGGTCTTTTGGGTCGTAAGCGGGCAGAGCGGTCACTCCTGTGTAAAGAACCCATAGAAATCGAAATTGCCACGTTGATTTGGTCAATTGGACGATTAATTGCTCAATTTTTACATTGGCTCAGTGTCACGGTCGTGGTGTCGACTGCCGACAGCCTTCCGAGATTGGCTCCACCAGTCCACAAGAGCGGAGAGCTTAATGAAATTGCCTCATTCTCTTGTAGCTTATGACCAGCTAGAGGTCCTTTAACGGATTAAAACTGACATCTTATCCACTTGTACCAATCACTGTAATCAACGAAAAGATGATGATTCAACTTTTTCTCATTTTATATTTATTTAGTATTAGTAAGCATTTTAGATTAAAAGCACCTTTAATTCTTGCGTCAGGTTTGTTTGCTTGTAGCATATTGACTTCACCAACATTAAAAAACCTTTCACTGGGTGGATAAGAATAAATAAATATAATTATTTTTAAATTTATATCATTCTTAGAAATTGTCTAAATTTTTAATTATTTTATTAATTAAATTAATATTTAATTAACTCGTAATATAAACTTAATTTTTTTAATATAGTATAAATTAAAAAAGATAACTTAAGAGATAAATATAATAAGAGTTTTCTTTATTTCTTACTAATTTATTTTATATTAAATGTTTATCTAAATTTCAAGTAGTATGAAAGCAAATAATGTTCTCATTTAATGTTCCTTCAGTGATAAGTTTGTTATTTTTATATGCGAAATTCATTTTACGTCATAAGTTCATTATCTCTATAAATGAGAGGAAGTATTAGAATGAAGATAAAAATACCATCATTTATAAAATTAAGAGTAACCTAAACACACAACTATAATAATAGTGATCAATATAGTTATTTTATACGAGAAGCCCTTCTAAAATTTAACACATTAAATATATCCATTATGTGGGTAAAAGGGAAAAATATTCTGTAAAAAATATTTTAAAAGAAAAAAGTATTTATGAGTAGTTTTTTTTGTTTGTAATTGTTTTCAAAATTATATATAAAAAATATTCTTATTATATTATTTGATTTTTTTTATATTTTTTAATCGAATTAATATCATTTGACCATTCAATAAAAAATTTTATTATTTGTTTGTATACGTTATCGTAACGAGAAGTATACATTAAAAGAAAAAAGAAAAAAACATTGGTTAGGAAGAAATTGCATGCTGCGTTACGCTCGTGGGAGTAAGTAGCTGCACAAATAAATTGTACGAGAATAAATTTACAACTAGGAGCTTATTCCAAGTTTCAGCGTCATCAAAAGAAATACTCCGTGAAAAAACGAAAGAAATATGGTGAACAGCGAGAAATCAGTTCATATGTTCCCAAGCCAGACTAATAATAAAATTCAGATTTAATTTAATTAATTTATAAAATTATGTTTAAAAATAATATTTTATAAATTTAAATTTAAACTTTAATATTTATTAATTTTTTATTTTCGCAATACAAATTTTTTTTAAAAAAAATCATTTCGAGAAATTGAGCAGAGATATATTTCTGTTTTATTTGTGCGTGGCAATTGCCTAATGGATGAGATATGGTGAATACAGTCCCTCAGCGCAACAGGGAAAATGAGAAAGCGAGGTAGGTCCCACTCCCACGACTCCATGTCCAGGGCATGAATTCCAATATCTACACAGCACAAATATGATTATTAGATTTAGATCCATGTCGATGGTCATAGGATAGGATAGCTTAGTATCACTTTATAATAATTTAATTAAATACTAATATAATATGGTTGTATCAAATTGTAGGCCAGTGGGAAATGACAGAAACTCGATTCGATTTAGATTTTAGATGTTTGGCTTAGTCAACTTCATCACATGACCGACTTCCCCCTCTGCAAAATGATATATATATATATATATATATATATATATATATATATTATCTTATAACATTGTCACTAAAAATTTTTAAATATTATAAACAATATTAAAATAATAACATATACTTCATAAATATAATAAAAATTTTATTAAAATTAAAAGTGAAATACATAATAAATTTTTAACTCTTTTGTAAAGTTAAAAATATTTTACTATTATTATATCAAATACTAATCCATTTATATAGGGAGAGAGTATGACTCATTCGAGATTGAACCTAAGAAATATTTGCTAAATTTATGCTTTTTTATGTTTACACATTTATTTTAAGCTAAATAATGATTCTATATTTAATTTTTCTTATTCACCAAAAAATTTTATACTATGTTTGAAAACATGAATTTATATTTAGATTTCAATTACTATATAAATCGTGGAATTAAATACATATATTATATATAAATTAATTAAAATTTAATATAATTATATATTTGAAAGGTATAAAAATATAATTTAAATTCAAAAATATCTAGCAGTATATTAAATTCACCATGAACTAAGTATATATCAAATCCATGAATTTGAATCCTTATCATAACTGCTACATTTACATAATTTCTATTACATGTATTATACTATTTTTGAATTTCAAATCTATCTTTTGAAATTTAAGTTCCCAAACACAACCTTAATGTTTATTAAAACTTTCATTTAGGATTTAATGAATTTTTTTTTAAATTTTATTCATTTTAGGTGTGCTTTTGTAGAGTTAAAAAAATAGAAAAGTGGATAAAGGAGGATGAAAAAGTAAAAATAAATAAATATATTTCGAGTGTGTTTAATAGAAAAGAAAACTTAAAAGAAAGAAAAGAAGAAAAATGATTATTTTTCACCATTATACATAAAGAAAGTCATTCTAAATTGAAATGATAAGAGGAAAAAAAAAAGTGAGAGAAAGTTGGCTTAAGTGTGTGTTTTTATAAAGATTATCTATTATTTTTTTAATTTTAATTTTATCTTAGTTTACAAAGTATATAATGATAAAAAGAATATAATTTTTATTTTCTTTGCACTCATTTTAAAACTATAACATAAATGGATGAAAATAAAATTGAAATAAAAAAGTTCACTTTAATTTCTTTTTAAAAAGTAATACTAATATGAATTAGATAAAGTATAAATTCTAAAATAAATGTTTAATCTATTTTTTGTAATTTATTCTTTTTTATACCTCTACTAACACAAAATGCACAATTGAGTTTAGTGTTGCGAGTTAAGTGATATCAACTCAATTAAAAAATAAAAAGTCTACTTAGTTTCTAAAACTATAGAAGGAGTTTTTCTCTCAAGTCTTGCCATGTACAATGGTTTATTTCCCAGTGTCATCCACAAATGATTTTTGGAACTAGTTTAGTTTGTTTAATCTATTAGTGCAATAGTCCATATTAGATGGAAGAACAATTAGTGGAAAGCTAATGGCACTTAAATCTTACAGAGGGGAGAAAAAGATTATTGTCCTTGATGGCCAAAAGAAAAACACAAATATGGTGCAAACAAAGATTGGATGGTGGGTAAATTGCCAACATCAAACCCTTTAACAAAGAGGTGATGGTCAACATGTTGAAATCAGTATAGAAATTAATCAAAGAATTGTAGATCTATTTCTTAGACAATAACCCATTCCTTTTTAAATTTGGCACAATAAAGGATAAACATAAGGTACTTGAGGTTTCCCCTTGCCCATTTAATAAACACATGTTAGTTTTCATAGAATACAATGGCAATCTATGGCCATCGGATTATACATTTAACAAAGAATGTTTTGGCTGTGCCTATATGACCTTCCATTCAAATGGATGAATAAAGGTGTTGCTGAGCTAATTGGGAATAAGATTGGGTAGTTAGTAAATTTTGACAATAAATTAGAAGGGAAGGGTTAAGGAAGATTTGTACAGATCTAGGTAAACATTGATATCATTCAGCTTCTTTGAAAGTTCACCATATTGTCTAATGAAGGGAAGGGTCTGGATGTCCAAGTGAGGTCAAATATGAAAGAATGCCATTATTTTGTTATGATTACAGTATCTTTGAACATAGTAATTAGAATGCGAAGTGAGCTTAGCATAGAAGACTTAAATTAGGATCAATGACAATATGATGAGTGGCTAAGAGCATCTTTTATAAAGAATAGGATCATGTCAACAACAGGATAGGCAACTAATCATGTAGGAAAGCAGCGAAATATCCCAACACTAAAGAAGGCATCAAAGGACAATAGGAAGGCAACTAGCAATGCAGAAAGCTCTAACAATAGCAACCAATGGGTAAAAGTTTAAATTTGGAAAGAAACCTACATATGGCAACAAATCAAATGATTAATTCTATCACAGCAATAAATCTAGGATTTAAAAAAATGGAAAACTGTTAACACCAATCAAGATAAAATAGGAGAAAATCAAGGGGAAGATTCCAAAAGGGCCAAAACCTAAGGGAAGAGAGTATTAAAAGGAATGAGACAGTTGACTAAGGGAAGTGATGCCGCAATTATTTAAATAAAAATAGGGTCAAAACAAATATTTAATAGGTCCTACTTAATAACTAGGTGCAAAAACAAGGGAATGGTGCTAACCAAATAGAGTTTCATGATACCAAAGAGAAAATAATATGGAAAAAGCAAGCTAGAGACCTAGCTAAAACACACCCCTCAATAGAATTTATGTTAGGCAAGAAGAAAGTAGAAATGAGTACATATATAGGGGAAGATGTGGACATTGATACTTAGGGGATCAAGACAAAAAAGATGAAAGGGAGGGCTGCATAGCTAGTTTTTAAATCAACAAAGATTGAAACCCAACCCAGTCGAGAACAATGAGATACATATCATGGAACTGTTATGGGCTTGAGAACCCAAGAGTAGTTCGAAGCCTTCAGCATTTGCTGAAAAAAGATCCCACGTTGTTTTTTTATCATAACCAAACCACATGAGAAAAAAATAGACAAGATTTGCATGACTTAAGGGATGAGTTATAGTTTTGGTGTCAGTGCAAATAAGAATAAAAGCGGATTAGCAATGATTAAAAAAAGGGAATTAATCTAAAGCTCTTATTTTTTTAAAAAAAATCATATTGATATGGAGGTACAAGGAGAAAAAGATCCTAATTGACGGTTTACTAGATTCTATGGTGAACCTAAGATAAGTCATGGGGAAGAATCATGGCAACTTTTGTGTCATTTATCAACAGAGAACACATGAAAAATAAGGGTAGGTTAAAGTGCGAGAGTCAAATGCAAGCTTTTCGCAAATCATTGGATGATTCTAGGCTTCATGACTTAGGGTATACAAGATCATGGTATACATGGGAACGAGGTAGACAATCATCAACAAATGTAAGAAACAACTCGATCAAGAGGCTTTAAAATGTTTGTGGGAATTATTCCCTCTATATTCGGTCTATCATCTTATAACAAATGTCCCAGACCACTACCTAATCATGTTTAACACTAATAGATAGACCAACAACATGCCAATAAACAAATGCAAAAAAAAGCCATAGTTTGAGGCAATGTGGGTTAAAGAGCTTGATTATGAAGGAAAGGTTCATTACTTATGGGGTAACTTAATTATAAACCATATTATTTGTAAGATAGAAGTCACTAGGGTGAAATTGAGGGCGTGGACAAGGATCGATTTATAAACGATAAGGGAGAATTAAGAGGTTACGGAGGAATTTAGAATAGCTTTCCAAACTAGGCTTAACTTATGCAAATATAGGGAAAAAAGTTTTTATCCTAAAAGTAAAACTTAGCATCGCCTTTGAAACATAAAAGACATTATGGGCCCCAAAGGCACCAGTGAACCAGTAGCTAGCGAGAGATCAAAATACTGCATTATTTCATTTAAAGCCTTACAACACAAGCACGAAAATACTATTTAAAGGGTTAAAGGATGAGAATAGTTGTTGGCATGACAAGGAAGAAAAGATCTAGGATATTGCCACTAACTATTTCAAACAATTTTTTCGGTCTTAGGGACTTGACCATTGTGAGGATATTCTTAATAAGATTTAGAAATAAGTTATAGATGAGAAAAACATACTATTTTATTGGAATTTAGAGTTGAGGAAGTCACTACTACCATTAAATAGATGCATCCAACAAAAGCACTAGGACCAGACCATATGTCTACTTTATTTTGTCAAAAATATTAGCATATAATAGGGACTAATGTCTTTAGTTTCTGTCTCTCTTTCCTAAAGGGTGTAGGTGATTTTAGTACTATCAATAAAATAAACATTGTTCTAATTCCCAAAACTAAAGAACCTAAGAGCATTACCTAATTTAGACGTCGTAACTTATGTAATGTACTTTAGAAGATAATTGCCAAAGTACTGGTTAATAGACTCAAAATTGTCCTTTTCTTGCACTGATAAAGCCTAGAATGTTTTTTTTCCAGGCAGGCTGACTCATAACTGATAAAGTCTTCGTGGCTTATGAATTATTGCATATCCTTAATAATAAGCGAAAGGGTTGTACCTGGACATAAGCAAAGCTTATGATAGAGTTGAATGGTATTTTCAAAAGGCTATGGTGGCAAGATTAGGATATTATGAAAGATGGATTTTGTTGATTATGTGTTGTATCACATCTTTTTCATACTCTACTCTTCTTAGTGGCATAGTAACTAATAGCTTCTGCCCAAAAGATGTCTTTGATAAGGGGACCCTTTATCTCATATTTGTTTTTGATTTGCAATGAGGGCTTGTAGGTTTTATTAGCCAAAGCAAAAAGAGAAGGATTGATACATAAGGTTCGAGCAAGCAGAAATAAACCTTAAGTCACTCACCTTTTTTCACAGATGATAGCTTACTATATGCTAAGATAAATTGAAGTGAAAGTAATAAGGAAAGACACATATTACAAAGATGAAAAAAAAGGTTTAGGGCAAAAGATAAGTTTGATAAGTTTATACTCTTTTTCTATAAGAATATAGAGGCCAACATACAAACAAACTTAAAGCATTTCTTCGACATCTAGGCATCTAATAACTCAAGAAAACATCTTAAACTTCCCAGTCTTATAGGGAAAGTCAGGAAATGGGCATTTAGAGATATAAAAGAAAGAATAAAAAGCAAGCTAATGGGTTGGAGTAACAAATGTCTGTCTCAGAGGGAAAGAGCTTTTTATAAATTCAGTCCTTCAAGCAATACTAGTTTACGCCATGAACTGTTTTACACTTCTAAAAACTCTTTATAAGGAGATTGATGGCATTTAAAGTAATTACTAGTGGTTGCCAAAGCTTAAAAGTGGGGAATTCATTAAGTTAGTTAGTACTAATTATGTACGGGGAATGACAGAGGTGGTATAGAATTTTGAGATATGAAATGTTTCAATTAAGCACCACTAGGGAAGCAAGGTTGGAAACTACTAAAAAACACTGAGACATTAGCCTATTAAGTGCTAAAAGCCAAGTATTTTCAAAAGGTGAGTTTTCTAGACCAATGTTAGGACCAAACCCTTCGTTAATGTGGCATAGCATTTGGAATGCCAAATCTATCATTGATAAAAGGGTGCGATGGTGTGTTTGGCATTTTAACGAATATAGGGAATAAACAGTTAAGAGTGGGTACAAAGTTACTAGAGGCGAGATACAAAACACTAGTGAGACTTACACAAAGTAGCAAGAGGACAACTGAAAAACAACACTACAAAAAATTATGGTTTGTTAAGGTGCCAATCAAGACCAAGATTTTACTATGAAGGATGTTTCCTAATGTTTTACCTACCAAAGAAAACCTCTATTGAAGGAAGATCTTAGAGGACACAAAATGCTTCAAATGTGGAGACAGGCCAGAAACAATGTTACATGTGACTCAAGACTACTCAATTGCAAAAATAATATGGAATCAAATAAGGTATTAGTTGGGATAATGGGTGCATAGTGGATGAACACCTATCATGTTGGATCAAACGTACTTGCCAAACCATGAACCGAGAATCATTATAACCTTTTAAGGTGAGTGCTTGGGCAATTTAGAATTATAAAAATAGGGAATTTCATGAAGGCAACCAGAATGACCTACAAATAGAAGACAATTCATGCATGGCTATGTGCAAGAGTTTAATGGTGTAAAGATGTAATCACTCAAAAGGGTACGAGATCATAATCGTGAATGGATACCACTTAGTAGAGGAAAGTTTAAGGTTAATTTTGATGGTGCACTTAAGAAAATGACGAAGAATGGAGGAATTGGGGTTTTAATTTGAGACTCAGGAGGAGCAGATGGGAGTTGCCTCACTGAAGATAGCAATGTGAAGGATCTATTCTAAGTCAAGGCCATGGTTGTCGTTCGAGCACTGAAGGTTGAAGAAGAGATGGGTTTTTTGAATATTATGTTAGAGGGTGATTGTTTAGGTGTCATCAAGAGAATTCAAGCTCAAAGTCAAGGTTAGTCTTATAATGGTCACATGGTTGACAAGGCTAAACAGCAGGTATCCATTTTTTGGTCTTCTTCCCTCAACACACCTTTCAAAATGGTAATATTATTGGACACAAGTTAGCCAAGCTAGGAGTTTCACTTAAGGAGGATAGATATTAGGTGGAGGAGTACCCCAACATTGTTTCCAATATTGTCTTGATTGTAATTCATTTAATTAATGGAAAGTTATATTTTGCTAAAAAAATTTAATTAAAAAATGACAAAAAAATAATATTATAAAATAAAATTAGTATATTAATAAGGTTATAGAAGTAATTTACTTTTAAGAAAAAAAAAGTTACTTTCTTACTTTATTTTTAAATTAAGTAACCTTTTTTTCAATTATATTTTTTTATTTTATATTTCACCCTCTTTTTATCTAATTTTTTTTTTGTTTTTATTTCACCCACTTTTGTGAGTGTACCATACTCTAGCCTTATAAAATATGTGTTATATATTAATTTTGTTTATACAATTTAAAAATTTCTTCAACAATAAAAAAAATCTATCTTTACTATTATAAAGTCTTTAATTGAGTTAGTGCTATAAGTCAAATGATATCAACTTAGTTGAAAAAGTTAAAAAAATCTAAATTGAATTTTTTTAAAAAATATAAAATTAAAGTTTTTATGCCGTTTCCTTAACATACATATAAAATTAAGTTTTTTGTTTCTCTATTATCTATTTTCTTATTTGAGAAAATAACTTTCTAATTTTTTTATTTGAAAAAACCAACAAATCCTTTTAAATTTTAATATATTATTTTCAAAAAAACAAATTAAAAGGAAAAAAATTTACTCACTTTTATAGGTTTGTCTATTTCTGCTTAGAAGAAAATTTTTTCTTTGTTTCTTCTAGCATAGTCAATAAAATAAAATGTAATGATAGAGGAGAAAATTCAAATTTTAAAATTCAATTCTCTTAAAGTAAAAGAAAAGATAATCACACAAGGAACTCTGAATTGAACGTGGAACGTGGAGTGGTTGATTAACTTTTGGCGTTGCCGAAACCGTGAGTTTTGCCACTTCAGTTCTACATGTCACCACGTAAGCTGTTACTTTACTGGTCAACTTCTAGGAGGCAACATGGAACCTTAACATTCTCTTGTCTCACACATACACAATCGTTAATTAATATATTTTGCTTAATAAAACGATTCATTTTATTCATTAGTACCTCTCATTCAATAAAAATTACAAATTAAGTAATGTCGGCTCAATTAAATAAAATTATATTAAAATTAAAATAATATTATAAAAATAAAACAAAATTATGAATATTTAAATTTTTTTTGAAAGCAACTATCCACTAAAAATTACTTTTTCATTTTTAATATTTTTAATTTAAATAAAATAACTATTCACTAAAAATCTCTGAATTTTTTAACTCATTATTTCTTTTAATAATATCTAATTTTTAAAAAAATGTAAATTTTTCACCGCAAAGTGAGTTTTTCAAACGAAAAAATATTTTCTATTTTAAATTGAGAAAAGAGAAGATTGAATTTCAACATTTCATTAAAACTATACTATATATAATTTATTTATATATGCTATATATAAAACCTCTAAATAAGTTTGATATCACTAAATTAAGTGGCATCACTCAATTGGAACTTGAAAATTGACAAAAAATAAAAATTAAAGATATTAATGTCTATTCACTTTAAAAAATATCACCTAAAAAACATTTACTTTTTGTAATTTTTATTAAAAATACAACTTTTTACTCATATCATAATCTAATTATATATAAAATGTTTATATGTGAAATTACTTCGTTATTTTGTGCGTTTTTGAAAAATTTGTGATGATTAAGTTTAACCTCTCTTGAAGCTTTATGTAATTGTGTTACAATTAGTGTTAAATTATTCTTATATAAAAATATTGTCTTCAAAAAGAAACTGTGGGCGAAATAACAAATTGCAATAACAGGTCGCTGTCGTCTTTTTGTCTTTTTGTCTCCTTTTTAAAAAACAGACTTGCTGGATTATATTAAAGCAACTTTTTATATTAAAATTTATAAAATATAAAAAATAAAAAAATCATTAAAAATAATTGTAAAATGTAAAAATAAGAAAATAAGAAAAAACAAATTTTTTAGAACATAGAATAATATAGAAAGAGTATATATGTGTAAAAGAAATGCTTGATCATTTTAAAAAGTGAATAATTTTAATAGGTTTTTTTAAAATTAAAAGATTTAAATATTTTTAATTTTAGTTTATATTATATATTTATTTTATTTTATTTTATTTTTTATAATTTTTTTACTAAATATATAACTTGATTAGTTAATAATTCAAAATTTATAAATAATATAGATTTTTTTACAATTGAATTCAAAAGAATTGTGAGATTTTTTTTTGGTGACAATTGAATTCAAGAGTAAGTGAGTGGCAATTATTAAAATAATCTTAAAAGATTGGAAAAGGATCCATCTTGTATTCTATGGGATGGGATGATTGACTGGTTTTGTATTTTTAATCCATGGATCGCGGCAAGGCAACGAGCTGCATGGTTAATTACTTCTCAGCTTCTTGTCCGTATGAACAAATGGCGAGTCATAAGTTCAAAAAATTGAAAAAAACAAATGGCGAGTCACGGTTATTGTCGGTTTATGACAGTTTTGCCACGTTAGAGACACGTGCTACTCTCGTCCTGCTGTTAGTTTGTGTTAGTTGAGTTGGGTCCCACCTCATGCTTGACGGTTGACCCTTCATTTTGTACGGCTGCTTGACCCCACTTATCCCAACTCTTGCCGACAAATTTACTTTTTCCATATATTATTATATTATATTTTTAATTTAAAATAAAATAAATTTTTATAATGATAATATTACATTTTTTATGTATATGAATTTTATTATATATTATCAGTAAAATAAATGTTGTTATTTTATTTAAAAAATTATCTTTTTAAGAAAAGAGTTAATTTAAAAAAATAATCAATTGATTAAGAATTATATTTTTTAGTTAAATTAAAATGTTACGACATATTTAATTAATTAATTTTGGTAAAACTATATAACTAATGTAACATAAATGACGAAACAAGTGATAGATATTATGTGTTTATGAAGTATAAAAATTATAAATGAAGTCATTGAATATTTTGAGTAATGATGCAAGTATGAATCAATCCATTTAATTTAAGTGTATAAAATGAGAAAAAGCCAGAAAGAAAAATGGTTAGTTTGAGAATTTTGATGTGTGTTTAGTCAAATTCATCACATGACCGACTTTGTTGATTTCAATCTCATCTACGCGCCTTTCCCTTTCTTCCATTAATTTTGTCAATGTGGCTACTGCCCTACTGCAGCAAGTCTGCAATGGTAATTATAAATAATATATATTTAATACATATGTGTATCATGCCTCTTAATTAGTCCTGCTGCTGCCTGCCTGGCCCATTGCTTTGGGCAGGGCACCACTCCCTTGACTCATGACTGGCATGCAAGCCAAACCAAACCAAACCACCGCTCCCTTAATTTCAGGATCATTTTACGCTCAAAAGAAATATAGAATTATATAAAACTAAATTAAGGATCTTTTATCTGCAAATGCCCAGACAGACACCATGGGTTTTTAATTTTTCATGCATGACAGAATCCAATGCAGCATACTCTTCATTTCCGACTTTCTTTTTCTTTTTCTTTTTCTCTTTTTTTCCCCTTTTTGCAGTTAGATTTTCCAAAAATTCTTCTCGAGATTTAACAATAAAATAAGGATGTCAGTAAATTGGATTTGAGTTACCTGAAAGGAATAACTCACTCTTACCCTATAAATTTCATCGCTTCATAAAATTTGTACCTTAATATATCTTCTTAGAGACATATTTTATTTGAAATCATTATAATAACTTCATCATAAGTAATTATTACAGTGAATATAAAAATAATTTTAAATAATTGTTATTTGTTAAAATTAGTCATTTTACAAATTGAAGCTCACTTTAAAAACTGTCCAAACTCTCCTATTCCTAGCTCCTCCTCCTAGTCCCAGTCAAGATGGCCAATTAAGTTAGAGAGTGGAAAACACTAACTGATACCCCCAGCATCAAAAATTCGAAGTTGAATTTTGTTCATGGACTGGTCAAATTAATTTAATTTGAATGTAGATAAGAGATTGACATGACAAGCTTGACGATGATTCTGCCGTGTCAGCGACAACGCAGCTAAGCGGCGTGGTTTGGAGACACTGAATGCCGTGCTTGACATGTTTATTGTCGTAACTGTGGTGTAACCCAATTTCTCAGCACGTTATTTCCTCGAATCTCAGTTTTATTTGGCCAAAAAAAAAAACATGCAAATTGGGAAATTATCTTATCATGCCTGACCTAACGTTATAAGCACGCGAAATGACCAAAGTACTGGGGAAGAGAGACGCAAATGCAATGACTGAGGAGACTTGGTCTCAATCTAATTCCATCCTATCCTAGTCTTTGTGCAGGAGCGTGAAATAGAACTTTCCAACTACCCTACCTAACCCTATCTTACCGTTGGAGATTTTATGCCTCCCTAGGCAACGCCATGTGAGGTTTGGTACCCCACGTTACTGTCTTGGGTCTCATTTATTGTTTTACCTTTTTTTTTTTTATCATTTATTGTTTTACCTTTCTTCATGAAACTCAAATGGGATACGCCTAAAGCACGCAGGACAAAAACAAGGATCGTGAAAGCAGGATGAATGGAAGGAAAAGTTAAAAAATGCAAAGTTGCATTGTAGACCAATGACTCATGACTACTGCTGCTTTTCCCTTAGCTATTTTTTTTTTTTGGTCTACACAACCCTTCTTTCTTCCCCCTGACCGCTCTTTCTTATTATTGTTACCGTTTATTAATTAATTTCTTTGGACAAATAGTTTTTCCTAATAAACGCCTAGATTCGTATTGTACACGTCCCTTTTCTTTTCCTTGCTGGTACTTTACATTTCTATGTTCTAAGCGGATTTATGCTCTCGTGACTATGGCTTCAATTTGTTTCCAATCATGGCCAATTGAATAATAGTTCAGATGCCATGATATTGTCATCAGATTTCTAGAGGTTGTGTGTTGGACTAGGTTTAAATGGATAATATCTTCCTCGTGCAAGTTAATTAAATAGAGTTTGAGAGGTCACGGGAAGATAAAAGATTTTTTAAAAAGTTGTTACACAAATTTTTTTCACTAAATATTCATATCAATTGTAAAAATATTTATATTTAATGCATTGATAATATATTAATTTATATACTATCATTATACCAGATGATGTTACTTCATGTATACTTAATTATCATACTTGTAATTGTTAAGAATGGTCTGGCGGCTAGGTTTACTTCAACATTTGACTTAAAATAGGTCCAATTCTTCACGTCTAACCATACCAAATATTAGGCAAATTTAATTAAAAATTTTATCGCATTGCAGCAAACTTATGACTTGAGTAGACCACTAGGGATGGCAGCGAATCGGATATCGATAATTTTGTAATATTCGAAATCCGCAAAACTCTCTTAAAATTTGAATCTGTTTTTTTATCCACATTAAACTTACGCATTACTATTCAAATCCGAATTTAAATTAAATAACATTATCGTCGGATATCAAATCCGCTATTGATAATGATTATAATATCCGAATATTAGCCGAATCCAAAAATTTGAATTCGCAAAAAATGAATAAATAACTGTTGATATCAAAATCCACACTATCCATTATCATGACTATTCATAGTTGAATTGCTAAAAACAATCTAATTATGCCATGTAGCACTATCATATTTGTCTATTCCTACAAAAATATTGGCATTATTCACTGACCATTTCAATTCTAACCAACTCAATTGCATCTTAGCCATATTTTTTCTCTTTCTCTCTCTCTAACTCTTTACTTTCACACTTACTTTGTTTCCTTGCTTCTGCGACATCTATTACAAAGATACTAAAGCATTGAAGTATGCCATAAGAAAAAACTTCTGGCTCCCACCTCACTTTTGATATCCTTTTGTAGGAATCGCAAAACAACCATCAAGGGGATCACTTTAGCATATAACTTACCCTCATTCTTCAACTACGTCCATTTCCTCCACTTTTTGATAATGAGAATCGCACAATTCACCTTTGCAACATTCCATGCTTTCATTGAAAGGAAAATTCAAATCATGACTCCGAAAAATATATAGAGAAAGTTAGACAAAATTGACTTTTAAGAAGTGATCCACCGCCTTAGGAGAGGAAGAGGAATGACATGCTTACCATTTCTAGGCTTACATGTTGAACGACTCATACTAGCTTAGAGACTCCCTTGCCCACATCATAATGGAATAGGCTTTATGGACCATGCCATATCTTCACTTTTGGATACCACAAATTCTATTTTTACCTGGCTCCTATTGAATGTAATTAAAGGTTCCTGATAAAGTTATGTAATATTATATAGTTTATAGATTTAGGTTTAGATTAGAATTAATGTAAATTAACATGGAAAGAGACAAGGCGCCAAGAGGGAAAGACCGAAGAGATCAACATGAAGATTTTGTGTGGTAACCCTAGGAATATGACCAACTAGTTTCCTAATGACTCATGAAACTAGAGTAGTAAAGATCATAATCATTTTAATTGTTGACACGTGATTGATTTGTTGCTCAAAGTATATATAATAGATAATTGAAATAATGCATGTATGTTAATATTGAAAAAATGAATCTTAAATAATAAATTAAAATCCTTCGTATGAGTATTAAATCAGGATATCAATAATTTAATATAACTTCATTCTAGTCACATAATTAAATGATTAGTCTTATGCACACCCACTACGCGGGTGAAGAAATAAATAATTAAATAATATATAAAAATAAAAATAGTGGAAGATTTTGAAAAAAAAAACACTGTAAATTGAAGTTTTTGTTAGTTACAATTTTTTAAAAAGGTGAAAAACAAGAAATGAATTAACAAATAAATATAATCTCATTTAGAAAGTTAATTAGTTAATGAAGCCAATTTACGGTGTGATTGGATCCGTTTTTGGAGTCCAATCACACCATCACCTCCTCAAGATGACAAAGGTCTAGCACAGCAGAGCCATTCTCCTTGTGCCATACCTCATTTTTTTAATTGGAGGATTTAGCTCCAATGAAAGAAGAATTTCTCAAGTAGAGATCCTTTTTCAATTTTGTTCAGTTGTGTTCCATTGTTCCCTTTAAACTACAATTGTAGCCTTTATCTTTGTTTATTACTTAATTATTATTCATATTTAAAGTTTTTTAATAACTTTATAATTATTTAATAATTATTATTTATTTTTAATTTAAGATTTGTGGAATGAATTTAATTTTTTAAATATAATAATTATTATTTTAAAATAAAAATGATATAAATAAAATATAAATAATTTATTAATCCACTTTTAGACCATCTTTAATGAATATTTTTCATTTTCATCTCAGGAGTACTACGGCTTTTGTATCGAAGCACATATCTTACTACTGATTTTGATCTCAATATTACAATAACTAATCTTACTACTACCGACTAAAGTGATATATACAAAAAAAAAGTATAATTTATACTAGCTTTTGTAACACATGCGAGTGTGCGCAAAATTTTATTTCCAAAATTAAAAAATAAATAAAGAAAAAAATATTAATAGTGAATAACTATTCATTAATGGCATATTACATTATTTTTTTAATGTTATAATCCAGGATATTTCCTACCTTTAAGTTAATTACTTTAGTACCAATGAAAAGCAATGTACTTTTTTATATATAAAAGTAATCTACATTCAACAAAAAATGGAATATGGTTATATAACAAATTTTTTTTTCCTAATTTTATCTGGAGAAGAAAAAAGTAGATAGTTTTAAAAAGGTTTGAAAAAAATGATTAGTTTTTTTTTTTTTAATTATGCGAGTAATTTAAGGGTAAGTTATTAAATACTTTTTTTAATATATTTTCATTTATATGCACTTAGCTTTATATTAGTTTTTTACTTTTTTTACTATTTTAGTGACTAATTAATATTTAGTTAATTTCTGATTTTAAAATGTAATAAAAATATTTATTAAATAAAAACTTAAAAATAATAAATAAATAATTTTTAATTAACGTCATCGACCATCACGGATACCATATAATACGTGCCTATAACACTAGACGGGTATATTGGGGCGCGCGCGTGGTGGTTGAGAGAGAGAGAGAGAGAGAGAGAGAGAGAGAGAGTCAATAAAGCCTGTGCAGCGTGCATGTGAGGGGATAGCCGGTAGTTATGGAAGTTAAGTGTCAACGAATGTAATCATAAAAGCAGATTGCGATTTGCAAAGCATCTCCACCACTGCAAGCAAACCAGTCAATTAGGAGGGTGCTAGGGTCACATACTTATCCGAGCGTGACCACCTTTGCTTTTAATTAATGCCATGCACTCAAATATCTCCTAATTCCCCGCATTGCGTGTTTAATAAAAGTATTTATTAATTAAATTAAATTAAATTAAAATTTAAAATTTTTAAATTATTGGATTTATTTAATTTAAATTATTTTTAAAAAATTTAAAAATATAAAATAATTATATATTTTATAATTAAATATAAAAAATTAATTTTTATTATATATTTTATGATCGAAGTCAATTTAAATCACAAAAATAAAATTTATATCCAAACTAATACAAATGAGCTGAGTGTCTTGTCCTTGAACATGACTCATTTCAATCCTAACATGGCAATTCATGCAAATCGAAGTTTTTATTTTTCCTTTTTTTTTTAAATATAGTCATATTTGGTCTTGAAGTATACTAATTTTTTGATTTGTACTTAGAAAAATATGTAATACAATAGTTGAAGTTTTGTTTCCTGTAATAATGCATTTCAATTTCTTAACACAAGAGCATATCCGGCACAATTGTTGTATTGTAAGTAATTAATCACAATTATGAGTAATGTGTGTAAGCTTCAAAAAAATATTATATGAAACTCATATTTTAAGTTAAAGGTAACAAAATGAATTTGGAATTCAAAAATTTGTTCATAAAAATTTGAGTCCGAACTTGAAATAAATTTGATTAGATCAAAAAATTAAAAACCCAAATCTGAAACAGCCCAAACTCAAAAGAAATTGAATTTGAAAAAACTTGAACCTAAGAGTGACCCAAACCCGAACTCAAATTTAATACTAAAAATAAAAATGATAAAATTGTAATTAAATATTTTTTATAAAGCAAAAACTTTAATTTATATATGATATTTTAATATTCTGTTAATAATTTAATTAAATATTGAAAACTTAATTTATATTTATATATGATGAAATAATAATTTATCAAAAATTAAATCATATCATGAGCTTTGAAAATATTATCAATGGAGTATATCATCTATTTATCACTTTTTTTTAATTTAACTAGTTAAACTCATTGAATAGTGAGAATTTATATATTTATTAGTGAAATTTTAAGTGCTTTTTTTAATATTATTCTTACTGTTTTATTGTATTTCAATTAATAATTAGAGTTTAATAATAATATAATAAAGAAATAAAGTAAATTAAAAAAAATATAAAAGCCATAATAGATAATACCATATCAAAAATAAAAAAAAATTGTTAGACTTAGACTAGCAACATAATAAAAGAGAATATAAAAGTAACATAATAAAAATAAAAAAGCTTAAAAATTAGTATATATTATCAAGCAATATTTGTACCCGAGGTGCTCATAGGCCAAGCTTAAACATAATGTTAACTTTAAAGATGTTTACTCAAGCTCGACTAATATGAGCATCTAATTTTGCCCAAGCCTACACATATTTTTCAATGAATAGTTTTAGATCCGTCCATATTATTTTTTTATAATAGTCTTCAGGCTTTCAAGCTTAGGCATATAGTACAACCCTTGAATAAGTCTAATTTGTACCTAACAGTAGGTAAAAAAAAAAGTTAAAGTTCCAAAAAGTATTTTCAAAATAAAAAATAATGCAAAACATACCCGAGCTCGAACCAAACTTGAAAAATCCGAACTTGAAAAATATTTGAACCCGAACAGGCCTAAACTCAAATAGGTTCAAACCATAATAGCCCAAACTTAATTGAGCCCGAACCTGCCTAATTGCCCCCTAGTAAATCTTATATAATTTTATATTATGTTCAAATAATTATAAGATTATAATAAAAAAATATAGGTAAAACGTTTATCCAAACGCTGTTGAGTATTTATGTTGATGTGTCATTAAATAAATGCCAAAAATTTTATTCTTTTAGAAAATCATGGTTTTATTTAGTCCCAATCCTTTTAGAAATAAAACCCATTAATATTTTTTGTTCGAAAACTAAAATCATTACACTAAAATCAAAGTTGGGTTTATCATCATACTTGGACGTCACAAACAATGGACAAGCTGCTAAAGTCTCATTCTATTCTACTTTCAAAAAACACCCGAAAGCTGATAGAAAAAGGAAAAGAAAGGAAAAAAAAAAAAATTCCCCCGTCCCAACCCATGGTCTAACAGCATTGAATCTTAGAAGTAAAACTTGGAAACCTTAAAGCTAAAGTAAGAAAATGAAATGCCTTTAATAAGGCCAAAATGAAACAGGATACCATTAATGAAAAACAACCACCTGCAGAAGAAAATATCAAGCAGAAAACGGGACATAAACAAAAAGGACGAGAAAAAAGAAAAAACTGACTGCCAATAATGGTGATAAATTCGGCTTCAAAGCCCAGAAAATATCCCTGTTTTTTTTTTTCTTCTATTTCAAAAATCTAGAATTTCTGCTTTGAAACCTTTCCCTCCGCTGCGATCTTTGCTCCTTCTCGGTTTTCCTTATCATCTTGGCTCATTTGAATCCTTTTAAGTAAAAAACTTAAATTAGCAGGTAGCGCCATCAATAATCAAAACACAAGCCTTATTTTCTAAAACAAATCTCCAGCTAAAACACTTCAACATTTCAACAAGCAGCATAAAGCACGGAGAAATGGAAAATATAAACTAAAATAATTGCCACCTAGAAGTGAAGGAAAAATCACTCAACAAGCTAGCTATTTTATAAATATATATGACATTAATTCAAACTATTTTGCATATTTATTAGATATTATTATAGGCACACCTTGATAAATTGTCATGTAATAATAATTTTCACTTTAAATTACATGAACTTGGTTAATTTATAAATCACTATCCTTCATTAATTCAGGTTATCGAAGGTGAATATTCGATCAGAGATTCATGCATCTGGAAACTGTCTTTGTCGGGAATCATAGAGAAGTCTCAAAGCCTGCTTAGTTTACCTTTAAAAAAAAAAGTTAGAAATGAAGAGATTCTAATAATCCAACTATTTGATCATAAGAAAAAATGCACCAACAAAAGATGAAGGCGGATAGCCTTTTTGTATTCGATTGTCAATTTGTCATGTATTTTTCTTAAAATCTGAATCTAGATCTTGTTTTTACTCAATGGATCAAAAAGAGAAAAGTTTATGAATTACATTAGATTAAAAAATTCCACTCTCAACAATTATTGGGGCGCTTTCAAAAATCTGGGATATAATCCTAGTTCTTACATACCATAAAGAGGTATCACGCTTTCATCATCTTGTACAAATTAGAATTTCACCCTCTCAACGTGTGAGGACATAAAAAAAATTTAATGAAAAATAAAAAATTAAGTATTTTTTAAAGTTGGTAATTTTTCCACAAAAGTGGATAAGTAAATAGGTTTTTTTTTTTTTAAATCATTATATAAAATATTAAAAAATATAATTACTCATACTTAATTGTTATTTACAAATTTATTTAATTTTTTATATTGCATAATTTTTTAGTGAAATTACATATCTTGACATTATAGAACTTGTCCAACAACGGTGGTTCAAATATCTGACTTCAATCATTGATTATTGTCATGCCATTAATAAACTTGAGTACCACAATTTATATCTATATATATATATATATATATATATAAATATATTGTTGATGCTTTCTTTCTTTGAGGGAGATAGAAGAAAGAATAGAGATATGACTTGCAACACTAAAAGGGGTCAGAGGGGTGCTAGAGTTGGGATTTTAAAGTATTCTTCGGTGGTTAAGTCAGTTTCAGAGTTTGAGAAATGAGAAGCAAGATATCAGGAAAGATGAAGGGGAGAAGTGTCTTACTTGAGGTTTGTCTACATTTTTTATAAGTGTTGTTGAGGGACACGTTGTCAGATGGTGTAACTGGAATACAGCTAGCGCTGGGCTAGTTGTCAGGCTATCACATCTTTTAGTCGAACCTGTTAGTCAGATGTTGGCAGCCATTCAGAGTGAGGTGTCTGACCTGAGGTCATGTTGTCATCAGATGGTCACATTGATGTCCCATTATGTTTGAACGGTCAGAGATTTGCTTAGTTACCCTTTCAATTAGAGTGGGCATTTGGGCGATGATGCGCATTATTAATTGTCTAAATGGTATAATATATATTTGTTAGTAATTTTTTTCAATTATTTACTATATTTTTATCTCGAAAAAAGTCCACTTTCACCCTTTGTACTTTGGCCCATGTGACATTTAAACCCTTATATTTTGGCTGTTATGATAAAAAAAGATAACGCCTTAATTTTTTGCCCATATAATATTTTTATATAAAAAATATCCCTATCTTCTTCTTCTTCTTCCCATTCTTTTTCATCTTAAGTTGAAACTCTAACCCTAAAAAACTTTAAATTCCATCAATTTTAATAAATAAACCAAAACCCAATTCAATTAAACTCAAAATAAAAACATCTCATCATCTAAAGTTCCAAATCTCATTTAAGAATTCTATAATCTAATTATTTTGCCCACAAATTCTAAAATATTTTGTATAAATATGAAAACCTAAAAAGATGGAAAAATCAATAGCTTGAACATATATTAAAAAAAAGAAGAAGAAAAAAACCATCAAAATCAGGTTAAATCCTATTTTTTTCATATGATACAGAGCAACATTCATAAAAAAAGAAAATGCCAAATGATTGGCTTTGTTACTTGATTTCTATTCATAAATAAAAAATTATAAATATTCATTCTCTTATTTTTTTTAAAGATGGAACTTAATGTTATATGAAAGGAATAGTTATTTGCCTTTGTTACACTACCATCACTGCATGCTTTTTTTGTTCATAAAATTCCAACCCTTTTAGGAAAATAAAACTACCCCTAGCTTAAATCAACGAAACAGTATTTGTAAATAAACTCTGTTTCGATGATTCCCTTAAATAAGGATTTTATCTCTGATTTTTAGTTTTATAGCAGCAGCATAAAAGACATATGGGTGAGGAAAATGCCAAAATCTTAACAAATTTGAACTTAGAAAAGAAGAAAAATATTGGATTTGAAATTAGAGAGGAAAAAAATGAGGAAAAGGAGGAGGAAAAGGAAAAGGGTTTTTTCATCAATTTCCAGGGTATAATAGTGAATTTCACACCAAAATTTAACTAAATTAGGTTGTGACAAACAATTTAAAAGCACATGGGATATAAGTCTCACACTATGAGGTTATGTGATATGAAAACCTAAAAAGATGAAAAAATCAATAGCTTGAACATATATTAAAAAAAGAAAAAAAACCATCAAAATCAAGTTAAATCCTATTTTTCTCATATAATACAAAGCAACATTCATAAAAAGGGAAAATGCCCAATGATTGACTTTGTTACATGATTTCTATATATAAATAAAAAATTATAAATATTCATTCTCTTATATTTTTTTCAAGATGAAACTTAATGTTATATGAAAGGAATAGTTTTTTGCCTTTGTTACACTGCCATTGCTACATGCTTTTCTTGTTCATAAAATTCTAGCCCCGTTGGGTAAGTAAAACTACCCCTAGCTTAAATCATCGAATAGTGTTTATAAATAAACTATGTTTCGGTTATTCCCTTAAATAAGGATTTTATCTCTGATTTTTAGTTTTATAGTAGCAGCATAGAAGACGTATATGGGTGAGGAAAATGCCAAAATCTTAACAAATTTGAACTTAGAAAAAAAGAAAAATATTGGATTTGAAATTAGAGAGAGAAAAAAAAACTGAGGTGAAGGAGGGAGAAGAGGAAAAGGGTTTTTTTTCATCAATTTCAAGGGTATAATAGTGATTTTACACCAAAATTTAACTGAATTAGGCTGCGACAAACAATTTAAAAGCACACGGGATATAAGTCTCACAATATGAGGTTATGTGATATGAAAACCTAAAAAGATGAAAAAATCAATAGCTTGAACATATATTGAAGAAAAAGAAAAAAACCATCAAAATCAAGTTAAATCCTATTTTTTTCACCTTATACAAAGCAACATTCATAAAAAGGGAAAATGCCCAATGATCGGCTTTGCTACTTGATTTCTATATATAAATAAAAAATTATATATATTTGTTCTTTTATATTTTTTTCAAGATGGAACTTAATGTTATATGAAAGGAGTAGTTCTTTGACTTTGTTACACTGCCATTGCTGCATGCTTTTCTTGTTTATAAAATTCTAGCCCGGTTGGGTAAGTAAAACTACCCCTAGCTTAAATCATCAAAGCAGTCTTTGTAAATAAACTATGTTTCGATGATTTCCTTAAATAAGGATTTTATCTCTGACTTTTACTTTTATAGTAGCAGTATAAAAGACATATATGGGTGAGGAAAATGCCAAAATCTCAACAAATTTGAACTTAGAAAAGAAGAAAAATATTGGATTTGAAACTATATATAAATAAAAAATTATAAATATTCATTCTCTTATATTTTTTCAAGATGGAACTTAATGTTATATGAAAGGAATAGTTTTTTGCCTTTGTTACACTGCCATTGCTGCATGCTTTTTTTGTTCATAAAATTCCAGCCCTATTGGGTAAGTAAAACTATCCCTAGCTTAAATCATCGAAACAGTGTTCGTAAATAAACTCTGTTTCGATGACTCCCTTAAATAAGGATTTTATCGTTGATTTTTAGTTTTATAGTAGCAGCATAGAAGACATATATGGGTGAGGAAAATGCCAAAATCTCAACAAATTTGAACTTAAAAAAGAAGAAAAATATTGGATTTGAAATTAGAAAGAGAAAAAAAAAAGAGGAGGAGGAGGAGGAAAAGGGTTTTTTTCATCAATTTCAAGGATATAATAGTGATTTCACACCAAAATTTAACTGAATTAGGCTGTGACAAACAATTTAAAAGCACACGGGATATCAGTCTCACAATATGAGGTTATGTGATATGAAAAACTAAAAAGATGGAAAAATCAATAGCTTGAACATATATTAAAAAAAACCATCAAAATCAAGTTAAATCCTATTTTTCTCATATGATACAAAGCCACATTCATAAAAATGGAAAATGCCCAATGATCGGCTATGTTACTTGATTTCTATATATAAATAAAAAATTATAAATATTCATTCTCTTATTTTTTTTAAAGATGGAACTTAATGTTATATGAAAAGAGTAGTTCTTTGCCTTTTTTACTCTGCCATTGCTGCATGCTTTTTTTGTTCATAAAATTCCAGCCCCGTTGGGTAAGTAAAATAACCCTAGCTTAAATCATTGAAATAGTATTTCTAAATAAACTCTGTTTCGGTGATTCCCTTAAATAAGGATTTTATCTCTAATTTTTGGTTTTATAGTAGCAGCATAGAAGACATATATGGGTGAGGAAAATGCCAAAATCTCAACAAATTTGAATTTAAAAAAGAAGAAAAATATTGGATTTGAAATTAGAGAGAGAAAAGAAAAAAGAGGAGGAGGAAGAAGAAAAGGATTTTTTCTTCAATTTCAAGGGTATAATAGTGATTTCATACCAAAATTTAACTAAATTAGGCTGTGACAAACAATTTAAAAGCACACGGGATATAAGTCTCACAATATGAGGTTATGTGACATGAAAACCTAAAAAGATGTAAAAATCAATAGCTTGAACATTTATTAAAAAAAAAAGAAAAAAACCATCAAAATCAAGTTAAATGCTATTTTTCTCATATGATACAAAGCAACATTCATAAAAATGGAAAATGCCCAATGATCGGCTTTGTTACTTGATTTCTATATTTGAATAAAAAATTATAAATATTCATTCTCTTTTTTTTTTTTGAAGATGGAACTTAATGTTATATGAAAAGAATAGTTCTTTGCCTTTGTTACACTGCCATTGCTGCATGCTTTTTTTGTTCATAAAATTCCAGTCCCGTTGGGTAAGTAAAACAACCCTAGCTTAAATCATCAAAAGAGAGTATGTAAATAAACTCTATTTCGGTGATTCCCTTAAATAAGGATTTTATCTCTGATTTTTACTGTTATAGTAACAGCATAGAAGACATATATGGGTGAGAAAAATGCCAAAATCTCAACAAATTTGAACTTAGAAAAGAAGAAAAATATTGGATTAGAAATTAGAGAGAGAAAAGAAAAGGGAAGAGGAGGTGGAGCAAGAGGAAAAAGGTTCTTTCATTAATTTCAAGGGTATAATAGTGTTTTCACACCAAAATTTAACTGAATTAGGCTATGACAAACAATTTAAAAGCACATGGGATATAAGTCTCACAATATGAGGTTTTGTGATATTAAAACCTAAAAAGATTGAAAAATCAATACCTAGAACATATATTAAAAAAAAAGACAAAAAACCATCAAAATCAAGTTAAATCCTATATTTCTCATATGATACAAAACAACATTCATAAAAAGTGAAAATGCCCAATGATCGGCTTTGTGACTTCATTTCTATATATAAATAAAAAATTATAAATATTCATTCTCTTATATTTTTTTCAAGATTAAACTTAATGTTATATGAAAAGAATAGTTCTTTGCCTTTGTTACACTGCCATTGCTGCATGCCTTTTTTGTTCATAAAATTCCAACCCCATTGGGTAAGTAAAACTACCCATAACTTAAATCATCGAAACAGTGTTTGTAAATAAACTTTGTTTCGGTAATTCCTTTAAATAAGGATTTTATCTCTGATTTTTAGCTTTATAGTAGCAGCATAGAAGACTTATATGGGTAAGGAAAATGCCAAAATCTCAACAAATTTGAACTTAGAAAAGAAGAAAAAAATTGGATTTGAAATTAGAGAGAGAAAAGAAAAAAGGAGGAGAATGAGGAGGAAGAGGAAGAGGGTTTTTTTATCAATTTCAAGGGTATAATAGTGATTTCACACTAAAATTTAACTAAATTAGGCTGTGACAAAAAATTTAAAAGCACACGGGATATAAGTCTCACAATATGAGGTTTAGAAAATGGACTAGTTGAATGAGGTCTAGAATTAATTACATTGCAATGGAAATTCTGATTTTAGTTCAAAGTTTAAACAAGTTGAATGAGGTTTAGAATGTTCTTATTTATTGTTAAGCCACAAGCAAGGTTGAGCATTAGTTTAGATTTTGATATGCAAAAGTGAGATTGACTTTAGTTTCAAGAATATTAATATATCATATTGAAGATGCTAATAGAACATTTTTCTTTCTTGGGCTTTTGGGAATGAATGATGTTTATAAATGATCTAGGAAAAGCTTCATCACCTTAGATTTCTCTACTTTTTTCAAAACATTTGCATTGTAGTTTATAGAAAGTACTTAAAATACTTTTCCTAGTCATCCTAATATTTGTTCACCGACTATGAGGTACAAAAATGACCTTTGATAGCAAATTGATGTCTCTAATTTCCCCTTAGGTGAAATGCTTTTGGGAAGATAGTGCAAGGTAGTATATATCTTCTATTTTCTTGTTGTGATGTAAGATTGATTTACTTGCTTATCTTCTATAGGTGTTAGACTTTTTGATTGTATCACTAGACTTTTTCATTTTATTTAGGGTTTACTGTTTGATTGCTTATTTAGACTTTTTTATAGGGAACATAGTTAATATAATCACAAAATTATGTCTTTAACCTTTATAAATATTTTGATTGTTATAACAATTATTAATTGTTTTATCAATAAGAAAGAAGATGCACGTAGTTACAAATCTATCAGCTGCTGGTTTGAGAAACAAACCATTTCCTTATTTTGATGACTTTGTCCAAATTTTTAGAAAAGATAGAGCATCAAAAGCTAGAATTGGGACTGAAACTGATGCAGTTAAAGAACTTAATGCTAAAGAAGATGAGTTTGTAGATGCACCTAATACTGAACTTGAAGGCAGAAGAGATTTTAAATCAGGAGATGATATCGATGCTTCAACTTGTCAAGGAGTTGTTGCGTTAATAAAAAAAAATGTGACAGGTAAGAAAAGGTCCTAAAGCATTGATGGATTATCTGAGCTGGTAAAAAAGACAGTTAAGTTTGGGACTGCATAACTAAAAGCTACCCAATAGATTAAGGGTAATTCTGAATTCTTCAAGAAAGAGGCTGAGGGACTGATAGGAGGATGATGATTTTCATAGAAATCATGGAAATTGAAAGCCTCTCCAAACGTACAATGCTAATAGCAGGAGAATATATTAGCAAAGATATGCACAAGGTAAATTTCTTCTTTTCTTTGCTAAAAGAATTCAGAAGGGATTAAATTATTACGCAATCAAGTAAATATAATTCCTATAAACCCTCTTTCGACTTCAACCCTTATGCTAATTTATGGCTTTTCATTTTGCTCAAAGCTTTTATAAAGATATTGTCAATGTTTAGTAATTGCATACACTAATATCTTAGTTTATAATATTTTGATTTTGTGGCTTGTGTTTTGAAATGTCATAGATAGATATATGCACCTACTGTTTCTATCTTGCTTTTGTAAAATAGCTGTCATTTGTTAATAGCATTAGCTTATGACGAAAAATTATATCACAAGCCTTTCTCACCACGTCATCCATGGTCCCGTCCAATTAAATTTACCCATGTCAGTTATCTTTTCCATAACAGCATTTTTTAAGACCTTTACACCATGTCATCCATGGTCCCATCCAATTAAATTTATCCATTTTAGTTATTTTTTTCACATCAACTATTTATTAAATAATTTTGAAGACTTTTGTATGATATTAAAAAATGCTGATGTGAAAAAGATAACTGACATGGATAAATTTAATTGGACGGGACTATGAATGACGTGGTGAGAAGGGCTCATGGTATAATTTTTTACTCATGACTTTTTTAGCAACTAATAAACTTGAATTCACAATAAATTAATAAGTTTATATTTTTGGCATCTAATAGCATTTTTCTATTGGTTTATTGCATATTAGGTTTTCTTTCTTTTCTTTATTTTTTGCCTTTTGGGTTTATTGCTTTTGGCATTTACTAATATCTTTTTTTTATTACAATAATTAAAATAAAATGTTATTGAATTAAAAAAAAAAAAACATTGGTGTAGATACATATTTTGAAATAAAAAATTACATATGATTATTAGTAAAAAAAATACAATTTATATTACAAGTTACTATCTAGTATTAGCTTATACAAAGAAAAAAATATTTTAGTAATGTGATGATTTTAGAATGTTACATTTCTGGCCAACCAAACATCATCTTTAATGAAAGGATAGTCAATCAAATGCGTGCATGTAAGATAACCAAGCGTATATATATAAGATTGATAAGAATATGATTACGCCATTTTATAAGGAGAATCTTATTACTAAAGGTAATAGAACATCCTCTGACCCAAATGCCCTAGTGCTGTTATTTTCTAATTCCTGACCTCCTCTACGTATTGGTATGCCAGGGATGTATCATGCGCACTGATGATACTGTCATCGAATATGGCCTTTGTTAAAGTATTCAGGCGTAAGCTTTTCCAGAATTATTTTTAAATAACGTTAATAAACATCTAAGTTAGAATAATATATGTGTACAAATTCAGCTTATAAGGTTTATTTTGATTTGCATACTTCAACTTTTGGACAAAATTAATTGATGAAGCATCAAGGACATTTGGGGATAGTTAGGCTTTTCAGATGCGTTTCAAGTCAGGGGCTTCTTTGTTTTACATGTTAATTAATATCTACTTTCGCCAGATTCCACTTCTCACAAGCCTCGACCCGCAAAGAAAGTAGTGTGAATAGTGTAAAAATTGTGCTACTTTATATGGCAAAGGAGGACATCAAGTCAGAACGATGCCTACTTTTTAATGCCGTGCATGCTGTCAATCGTTATGGACTCGTATGCGCTGTGCTTTAAGATTTGTACATGAACTACACATGTTGGTGTTGAGCGCAGAAACACCTTTCCTAGTGTTCATTAAATTGTAAACAATGAATATTTTCAGGCTACCTGGATCTTTTCAGCATATTATTTTCACTTTCTTTTAGAACTTGCTATTTCTCTCATGTCAATTTTGCAGCTTTGAAAAGTCCGTTGAGCTAGACTACCACTGAGTTGGGCTTGATGATATTCATTACCATGTTCAGGTGATTTAGAAACCTTTTCTTTGTTACACCTATGTAAAAGAAATTGAGTTAATATATTATGAATTATTCATGCTCATCTATTGCTTTTTTGCTCCATTAGGTTGTTTAAACCAATAGTTAAGATACCAACACCATTATATATTATGCTCATCTTATTTACAAATAATATGCAGGTGTCAATGAAGAATCGACAGACTCTACAGCTTTCAGTATCATTACCTACCCCACCTCTGGGAACTGTTTTCCTTGGTGGACTTCCATTTGGAGCCATGGAAGCTACAAAAGCAGCTTATGGTGTAACGGCGCAAATCCTTGATCCTCCACGGGATGGCTTTTTTTGACATTGAAATTGAATTTGTCCAAACTGTCTCTAAAGGAAGGTCAGCAAATTCATTTTCTTAGGTCGTTATGAGCTTGCGCCATCATATGGCAAAACCTTGGGATCAACGCATCGAAAATGAATAAGAAACTAGCGTTTGGAGTATATTCATTTGTGCAAGGTTGTCGTTATTATTTGATAGAATATTTTCTCAACGACTTTTTGCATAATTTTCTTGGTTTTAAGCTTGGATATGAGGGCGAGCACTGCTTTACCTGGAAGTTGAAAAGTATAAGATTCCTTGGTGAAATGCCAAAGCTTTTAGGAAGGATATATATATCTGTTCTGGAACAGAATAGGAGCTTTAGTTTAAGAGGCAATCGTATTTTTTAGAGTGCTAATAAGTAGTTTCCATGTCAAATAGGATGGTTATCTGATAATTTCAGATACATATGCAATGCTCTTCATATTCATGTCAGAAAAGATGCTTGTCTCATATATTTTATGATTTATCCAAATTGTAATGGCAAAAATTTATGACAATTGGAGCATTCAAATACTTCTCATATACTCTCAGATTCATAGAGACACAATCATGATATTATTAAGTACATTGGAAATGTGTTTATGAGCAGAACCATATAAAGGGATTAGCAGTTTCAGCAGAATGCTGGGAGGAATATTTGTGAACCACTGTAATAAAATTTGATGGGTGACATGAGGTAGTCTTTAGAGAGTTTTGTGGCACAAAATTTAACTGATACTTAGCCAAAAGAAAAAAAAAGTTACTCATAAGATCTGCAAATTTGTAGAGGACTTAATGTTAGGCAACTGACATCAGTACAAGTAAAAATTTAAGGGGGACGTATGGGCATTTAAGGAACTAAAAGTAGAAATGATTACATAAAGGAAAAGATCGGGCTTGTGTCTCTGGAGAATAAATTTGGAGAAAGGTGTTTAAAATGGTTTAGATATGTAAAGAGGGGCTCTATAATTGCCCTCTTCAGAAGATGTAACTTAATAGAACGTACCATGTCAAGAGAAGGCCATAAAGACCGAAAACAATAGGGACCTGGTTTACGGGAACTAAATAATAATGTGGCTTTCAGTGGCCAAAAAAAAGGAATGTGAGTTCAATCACCAATTTGTTTCCTGACTCTGTTATATTTTTTTTTCTTGTATATAAAATTGCAAGATCACTATCTACACTGCTTCCTGGTTATATCATTTTACCTTTTTATTAAAAGGATTTATGGGAGCACCATGCATTTGTCGCATTTTTAACATAGAGACATAATAGTCTTTTACTTCCTTGAACTTGCTGCATGGTCAGACATTTATGCAATATTTAATTAATATGACTTCCATTATGTTCCTCAAGTGCTGGGAGGGGATTATGCACAGCCGGATGCGGCGGCGCGTGGAGTCACTGATTTAGGTTTTATTTTCTGTTACTTCGTTAGGATTCTGCGAACAGAATATGCAGTTTGACAGTGGTTCCATAAGATAAAGATCCATTTTGCTGCAAGCTTTCTTGCTAACATCTTTTGAAAATTTTGCCTGTGACAGCTTCTACTGCTTGTAAGAATCTATGTGTGTGTGTGTGTATATATATATATATATTTTGTCACGCGGGCTCTCAATCTTGCCGAACCCCATCAGGAGAAGACCAAGAGAACAGCGCATACAACATCTTTCAAAAGTCTGGTATGTTATGTAAATGCTGAATTTGATACTTGATGGATTTTGCTGATGCTAAGTGAGAAACACGCTTGGTTGTAGAGTCTGATAAGACTGAGAACCTGTTTATTGTCACTAGTTTCTCTCTAAGATGACAAAATAGAAAGGTAAAAAGCAAAGAGAAAAATTATCAAACAGGTTATAAGCACAAGAGAATAGAGCTGAAAAAGATAAAATTTATTGAACAATCAGACCACAATTAAATAGATAACGAAGATAACAGAATGCCTATACTCAAGGCACAGTCAAAACAAACTAACAAATAATTCCTACAAATCAGAAATGCTTAACACTAGGACTTGGACTAACACACTCTTGGACTAAGTAAAAGACTATCACATTGACACGTAACCTTCGTAACTAACACCTGGACACTAAACAAAATGAATACTGAAATAATAAACATACTAATTTCTGCATTATACTTTAACACTCTCCCATAATGCAGAATTTTACAACACCTAGCAAATTTCTCAAGTACTGAAACTTTGCTAAAGGAAGTGCCTTAGTAAACATATCTGCTACCTGCTCATTAGTGTCGCAATATGCTATCTTTATACTTCCACCTGCAACTAATTCTCATATGAAGTGATACCGAGTCTCAATGTGTCTTGAACGGCTGTGATACACTGGATTCTTTGTCATAGCAATGGTGGACTGATTGTCACAAAAAATAGTTGCTTCAAATTGCTTTTGCGTCATATCATTGAGGATTCGTTGCAGCCAAACTGCTTGACAAGCCGCTGAAGTAACAGCCATATACTCAACTTCTAATGAGGATAAAGCAGTAGAAGGCTACTTCTTTGAACTCCAACAAATAGCACCTGAACCAGATTGAAAACGTAGCCAGATGTACTCTTCCCATCATCAAGCTACCTTGCTCAATCACTATCAGAAAAACCACACAACTAAAGATTGTTAGTATTATTGTACCAAATCCCATGAGTGCTGGTTCCCTTCAAATATCTAAGCACTCTTCTAGCAGCACCATAATGAATTCTATTGGGATTTTGCATGAAACGAGACAATAAACTAGCTGCTTGCATGATATCAGGCCTGCTGTTGGTTAAATAAAATAGACTTCCAATCAAACTTCAATAATTATGTGCATCAGCTCTTTCACTTCCATCTGCTAAGCTAAATTTTTTATTGGTGTTAAGTGGAGTCTTCACAGGATTGCAATCTTGCATCTAAAACTTCACAAGTAAATCTTTGACATATTTCTCTTGTGAGAGAAAAATTCTAGCACCATTTTGAGTCACCTCAAGTCCCAAAAAATAGCTCATTAATCCCTAATCAGTTATCTCGAACTCCTTAATCATCAACTTTTTGAAATCCTCTATCAAGGTAACGTTATTAGTAGTGTAAATCAAATAATCTATATACAAACACACAATAAGTACTCATCAGTGCTGATGGATTTGACATACAAATTTGGTTCACTTAAACTTTTTTTAAGTCCAATTTTGTTGAAATATCCATCAATTCTTGAGTACTAGGCCCTTGGTGCTTGCGTTAGTCCATACAAGGCCTTTTTGAGCCGATAAACCTTCTTTTCTTGCCTTTTTATTTCATAACTTATTGGCTGTTCCACGAACACTTCCTCATCCAAAATACCATGTAAAAATGCAGATTTGACATCAAATTGATAGACATGCCATTTATGATGAGCATCAATAGAAAAAATTGTTCGAACCATGTCAAATCTAGCTATAGGTGCAAAAGTGTCTTTGAAATCAATACCTTTTCGCTGCATGTAGCCTCATGCCACCAGCCGTGCCTTATATTTTTGTATTTAACCATCTGGTCTGAATTTGAGCTTGTAAACCCATTTTAATCCAACTTTCTCCTTATCATTTGGTAAGTCAACAAGCTCTTAAGTGTCATGCTTCTCCAAGGCCTTAATTTCCTCATCAATTGCTGCACACCACTCCTCGATCTGCACAGCATCTTCAAAGAAGGTTGGTTCTTTAGCTGAAACAAATTGGCACTGTTCTGATTGCTCATAAATCTCCTTTAAACAATACCATTTCTTTGGTGGAGTTGATGATGAGCTAGAATTATGGGCTGGAGTTGAAGTTGTTGAGTTGATGGAATTTGGTGAGGTTGCTGGAGAAAATGGACAGATTGGAGTTGAAAGTGGTGAAGGAGAACCATGATCACCATCAGAAGTTTCATCAACTGAAAATTCAACATTGAAATCTTGGCTAATTGTTGAACAACCCTGTTCATTAGTCCAATTCCCTGCACTTTTCTCATCAAATAGAACATCATGACTAACAATAAGTTTATTAGTCAAGGGATCATAAAGGCGACACCCTTTAGTTTCAACACTATAACCAATAAATATACTTTTGATACTATTATCATCAAGTTTGTGCCTCTTTCGAGAAGGTATAAGTGCATAAGAAATCCAGCCAAAGACTTTAAAATGTGATACCTTTGGTTTCCAACCATGCCATGCTTCAAATGGTGTTTGATGGTGTAGTGCTGTTGTTGGGCTTCTATTTAGAATATAGGCTGCTGTATGGACCACTTCTGCCCAGAAATATTTAGGCAAATCTTTTGCTTTAATCAACCTTTTGGCCATCTCAACAAGACTTCTATTTTTTTCTTCCACCATGCCATTTTGTTGCGGTGTGTAACTGGCTGTTAATTGCCTCAAGATTCCAAATTCAGCAGAAAAATTACCAAACTCATTTGAAAGAAATTCACCACCACGATCTATCCTTAGAATCTTTAAGGAATGCCTACTTTGTTTTTCAATAGAGCTCTTAAACATTTTGAAGATAGGCAAAGCTTCAGATTTTTCTTTGGCAAAATAAACCCATGTGAACCTGTTATAGTCATCAATAAACACAATAAAGTAAATGTTATTATTGAGAGAAGGGATTCTTATTGGTCTACGCATGTCTGCATGCACAAGTTCCATATGTTTTGATGCTCTTCTTGCTTGCCTTTTAAGAAAAACCTCCCTGTGTTGCTTCCCAAAAACACAGCTTTCATAAATTTCTTCAACTCTCTAAACTTTAGGAATTCCAGCAACTATATTTTGATTAGACAAATACGGCAAGCTTTTGAAATTTAAATACCCATACCGATGATGCGACAACCAATTCTTGTCTTCCAGAAAAGCGTTGAAAGCATGCTGGTCACTATCAAGATGAAGAGGAAAGATGTTGTTTTTGGCTATTGGTGCTTTAAACAATAGTTTCTCTTTTCTTGAATCTAGAAAAATAGTATAAGACATGTTCTCAAAAACAAGTGAGTATCTTTCTCTTAAAAATTGACCCACACTTAATAAATTAGAGTTAAGAAGAGGAACATAGAGAACATCTTTAATGCAGTTGTTGTGAATTTTTACGTCACCCTTTCCATGCACTTCACAAACCACTCCATCTCCTATTTTTATAATGGTTTGTACTGACTTATCCAAGCTAAAAAAAGTATCCAAATTTGCTGTCATGTGATTGCTGCAATCGCTATCCATGAACCAAACATTGGGGGAAAACACTATTGACGAATAGCACGCAAGAAATAGGCTCTCACTTTCATCATTTGCAGCTTGTTCAGCAAACTTAGCATGCTTACCAAGCTTTTCCTTCTCTTGTTTTTCCTTCAACCTACAATACTTTTCAATATGGCCAATTTTGTTACAGTAATACCATTGAAATTTTCAAGGTTCACCAGATTTTTCTTCCTCATTGGAACTCTAACTTTGACTATTGGATCGTCCACCACCTCTGCCACCTTACTTCCCTCTATAACAACAACTTTTTTTGTTTAAAGACTCATAATTGTTGCTTCTACTGCCTGTCTCCGCTTTAGATAGCTATAGTTTGGCAGAAAAAGCATTCTCTATAGTACATTGATCATCATAATGCTTCAATCTATCTTCATGAGATGCAAGGATCCTAGCAACTCATCAACAAACAGTTCACTTGAATCATTTGCTTCTTCTATGGCTGCTACTATATTCTCGAATTTCCTGGGCACACTCCTTAATATTTTTTTAACCACCTTTTGCTCAATCATGTCTTCATCATGCTTGCGCATTTGTTTCACTATTTCTATTAGCTTCGTTGAATAAACATCAAGTATCTTACCATTTTTCATAAAAGAACTTTCAAAATTTCGATGAAGAGTCTACAACTTGACTGTTTGCACCTTAGTAGTACCTTGATAACGCTTTTGAAGCAAATCCCAAGCTTCTTTGGACTTGATGGCTGCCTCTATTTGAGGGAAAATAGTTTCATCTACAGCTTACTAAATAAAAAAGAGAGTTTTAGCAGCCTTTTTATGGTAGTCTTTGAGAACCTCGGCCGTAGCTCCTGTTGTACTGTAACCTTTCTCGATAAACTCTTATAAATCTTAAGAGATGAAGAGACTCTTTATTTTAGTGCTCCATGCATCATACCCTCTACCTTTAAAGATAGGAATGGAAGGAATTGATGGTTTAATACTCACGTTATTGTTGGCCATATGAACTTTGTTCAGCTCTGATGCTAAATGATAAAACTGAGAACCTATTTATTGTCACAAGCTTCTCTCTAAGATGACAGAATAGAGAGGTAAAAACCAAAGAGGAATATTATCAAACAAGTCATAGGCACAAGAGAATAGAGCTAAAAAAGATACAATTTATTGAACAATCAGACCGCAATTAAATAGATAACGAAGATAACACAATGCCTATACTCAAGGCACAATCAAAACAAACTAACAAATAATTCCTACAAATCAGAAATGCTTAATACTAGGACTTGGACTAGCTAACTCTTGGACCAAGTAAAACATTATTACATTGACACGTAACATTTGTAACTAACACCTGGACACTAAACAAAATGAATACTGAAATAATAAACATACTAATTTCTGCATTATACTTTAACAGAGTCTCAAGGACCATTGAGATAACCATGTCGTACCTCCAAAGATGCTTTTGTCTAGGGCTTTGCTTGCCTAAGCATGCTTGTATTCTTAATATTTTATCCAAGCAAAACGAAAATATTCTATTTGATAATTTGTACAATTTGTTTATAGTCGTCATCCTGTCTGAATTCATAATTGCATTTCATTAGGTCATTTAAGACATTTATGCAGCTATGTTTTTGCTAGATTTTTTTTCTCGACATGGCAATGGTACTTTACCCAAGAGAAAGAAAAGGAAAGTAAGGACGAAAAGAAAAAGAACGAAAAAAAGGGGGTTTAAGTTTTAGCCCTTTGAATTTTCGTCGAGAAATTTTTCAGCATTTCCTTGGTTTTTTTTCCTCAAAAAACACTTGCTATGGAATTTTTCATTGAAAAATTTGTTGGAATTAGGTTTAAAAGGTAAAAAAAAAAAAGAAAAGAATCAAATTTGAAAGAAGAGAAGAAATACCAAGCTAAAGAGAATAAAGGCACGAAATGCAGTAAATAGAATTCTACACTTTTTACTCGTCAGCCATCATCTACATTTATAATGCTTAGAATAAACAAAAAATTAGTAAATCTTTGAAATCCTAACAACTCAAATCGTGATCCACAAAAACACAAATAAACTAACTATTTCCTAAAGAATAGGAGCAACTTAATGACTAGGAATACTCATTCAAATATCAAGAGCAATAAAAGATAAAATCACGTGCAGTCTTGAAGCAAATATTTAACACTTTTCCTTGCTTTAAGAATTGAAAACTCCAATTGTTTGCCTCAAAGCCTGAACTTGCTAATTGAAAATGGTTTTGTGAACAAGTCTGCCAACTGATCTTCAAACTTGCAATAAACTAATGTTGCTTCTCTATTTTGCTGCAACTCTCTCAAAAAGTAAAGCTTGATGTTGAAATATTTAGTCTTCCCATGAAACATTGGATTGTTTTAGATTGCAATTACTGCTTGATTGTCAACAAAAATCTCAATGTTATCCTTTTGCTCCATATGTAAATCACATAAAACTTGATTTACTGCTGCTATTGCTACTATAAATTCTGCTTCTACAGCGGATTATGCTATAATCTCTTGCTTCTTTAAGCACCATGAGAAAACTCCTGAACCAAGGCTAAAACAATTTCCTAAGGTACTCTTCACACCATTAATGGATCCACCCAGTCACCATCCAAGAATCCACACAACTTGAAGTTTTGACAATTCTTAAACTTGACACCATAATCAACAGTACCTTTGATATACCTTAATATTCTTTTTGCTACTTTTAAGTGCATTTCACTAGCATAATGTATAAATAAAGATAATAGACTTATAGCAAATAGAATGTTCAGCCTTGTTGTAGTGAGATACATTAGGCATCCAATCAAGCTTTTATAATAACCTTTTATCAGCACCATTTTCCTTACTTAGCTTCTCTTTTTTATTCATTGGTGTATTTATTGCTTTGCATTCCTCCATGTGAAATTTCTTTAATTTTCTTTTGCATACTTCTTCTGGTAAATGAACATTTCATTTTTACCATTTTTTATTTCTATTCGAAGAAAATAGGTCATAAGACCAAGATTTGTCATTCCAAGAACCTGCATCATTTCTTGTTTGAACTCCTTAACTAGTCTTGCATTATTTCTAGTCACTAAAAGATAATCAACAAAAAAAGACACAATAAGAAAGTCATCGCCCTTATTTTTGACATAAAAAGTGGACTAAAATAAGCTTTTTACAAAGACTTGGCTCAACAAATGTTCATTTATCCTGTTGTACTAGGCTCTTGGTGCTTGTTTTAGGCCATAAAGAGCCTTTTTGAACAAATAGATTTTATTTTCTTCACCTTGTTTCACAAATCCCTTTGGCTGCTCCGTTTATATTTCTTTATGTAGTACACTATTTAGAAAAGTTGATTTGACATCTAATTGCAACATTTTCTAGCCTTTTTGTGCTATTATTGTTAGCAGCAATCTAATTGTATCTAACCTAGCAATAAGAGCAAAAGTGTTAGAATAATCAACACCAAAAATTTGTACATACCCTTTAACTACAAGACTGGCCTTATATTTGTTGATACAGTTATCTGCATTGAGCTTTGTTCTAAACACCTATTTCACTCCAATGACTTTTTTATCTTCAAGCCTATTAATAACTCCCAAGTTTTATTTTTCTAAATTATTGACATCTCCTT
The DNA here is from genome assembly GCA_038381775.1 of Adansonia rubrostipa. NCBI lineage: Eukaryota > Viridiplantae > Streptophyta > Magnoliopsida > Malvales > Malvaceae > Adansonia > Adansonia rubrostipa. The sequence goes on along the minus strand of JBBYHM010000007.1, from coordinate 4,467,412 downwards.
CTCCATTGCTTTCTTCTATTTTCGGTCTTTAAATGTTTTTTCATGGCTAGTAGGTTCGCATATTGCATTGTACCTCCAATTGGAGGATCATCTTCCAACTTATTCTGCTATTGGTCTATTGTTTTCTCTTTAAAAAAGTTATCTTTTAGATCTTGTGAGGATCTAATCATTCATTGTAAAATCTTCTAGTCCCATTGCTTATCCTTATTGAAGTGTATATCTCTAGTGATAGTTAATTTTTTTGTTTATGGATGATATACGTTGTAGGCTTTTGAAATTAAACTATAACCCATGAAAATACGTAATATTAACTTCTTGTCAAGTTTGTCACACTTAACCTATGGAACATGAGCAAAACACACATAGCCAAATATTTTAAGAAAGCTTAGCGAAGGTTTATACCCATACCAAGCCTCAAATGGTGGTTTATACCCATACTAAGCCTCAAATGGTGTTTTATCTTTCAAAGCCTTGGTTGGAAGTTGATTTTGCAAAAAAATTGCTATGTTAGTTGCTTCTACCCAAAATTTTTAGGCAACTCTTTTTCATGCAACATACATCTAGTCATCTCTATTATTGATCTTTCACTAACTCCATTTTGTTTTAGAGTATAGTGAGCTGTAAGCTAATGTTTAATGGCAGCTTCTTCATAAAATAGATTAAATTCTGACGAGGTGCACTCTTTTCCATTATCAGACCTTAGAAGTTAAATGTTGCAACCACTTTGATTTTCCACCATTTTCTTAAAGTTCCAAAATACTTCAACCACTTTTGACTTGAATTTCAAGAAAAAAATCCAGCACATTCTTGTAAAATTGTCATTAAAAAGAATATAGTGGAGACTACCTTGCAGTGATGGCGTTCTTTGAGGACCTGCCATGTCAATATGAATCAGTTGTAGTTTTTGTGATGCCCTCCAAGTTGACTTAGGAAATGGCCTCCTATTTTGCTTACCAAATTGACAAGCGTTACAATTTGGCATATGATCAGCAAGTATTGGTAATTCTTTCATCATATCATTCTTCCTTATTTTCAACATTCTTTGAAGATGACAATGTCCAAGTCTTTTGTGCCAGATATTTATGGTACTGATTTCATTATAATAAGTTGTTTGCTCCTTTTCTGTTGGATCAAATGAGAAGCTTTTACCTCTCATTTTACCCTTTAAAATCTTTTTTTCCAGTTAAATCATAAATAAGACAAACCCAACTTTAAATGATACTCTGAATCCTTTTCTATCAACTGACCCACACATAGCAAATTTGGTCAATATTGGCATATAAAGAATATATGAAATTGTCTTTGTACTTGAACTTGTTGTAATTGTGATGGTTCATCTTCTTTTTGAGTGAATATAACAACCATTCCCTATTCTGACCTTCGTGACTCCAGTAGGCTTCAAATCTTTGAAAAGACTTTTGTCATAAGTTATATAGTTTATACAACCACTGTAAATTAGCCAACATTCTGAAAAACTCTTAGTTTAAAAACATATTGCCACAAAAGGATGATCTTTTTCATCTTGACTGGTGACTTGAGCATCTGCTTCGTGCTTTTCAGATTTGCTTTTGCAAATCACAGTTTAATGTCCTAGTTGATTACACTTGCTGCACTTCGCATCTGGCCCTTTCTAACATTTGAATGGTAGATGACCTGTTTTGCTGCAATACTAACAAGGTGGATAGTTTTTTTTTGAGTTTCTACCCATGCTTTGGATTTGGTTAGTTGTGGTGTTTCGTTACTTTATGCTTGACTTTTCCTGCAATTTTTCTTTTTGTTCTTACCGACATCCTGGTGCTTGGCTGGTAGGGCTCCTTTAAGTATGATCTTGCCTCAGAAGCCTTCATTGCTCTTAAGCTTGCAGAGCATTTAACAGCTCTACAAAGGTGATTTTGGAAAATCTTTTATGTTTTCTAAAGTGGTTACAATTTCTTTATATCCTTCTAGCACCGTTACAAGAAATTTTTTCTACAATTCTGGACTCAGTAAATGTGGTGCCAAGTAACCTTACCTTGTTGACAATGCCAAGCAATCTGTCTGATTACTCTTTGATTGTCTCAGATTCTATCATCTTTTGTAACTCAAATTCCTTTATTAAATTCAGCACCTGCATGCCTTGTATCTTTTCATCTCTTTCATATCCTTCCTTCATATAATCTCAAACTTCTTTTGCTGTTCTAAGAGACATTATTCTTGTGAAGATGGTTTTTGAAACAGCAGCAAATAGGCATGCTTTTGCCTTTGACTTTCTAATTTATTTTTTCTTTGTGACTTTTGATTTGGGCCATGGTAGGATTGTTTGGCAACGAAAGAACTTCATAATCTTCTTCCATGGCTTCCCAAATATCTAAAGTCTCCAAGTATGTCCCCATTCTCACTGCCTAATGCTGATAGTTTTCTCTATCAAAGACAGGAAGAGCAATTTGAGAAAATTTTACTTCAGCTTCCATTTCACAGATCCCTTAAGAACTTGGCTTGGATACCAAATTGCATATTTAAAAAAAAAATAGAAAATTAAAAATGAAAGAAGAGAAGAAATACCAAGCTAAAGAGAAAAAAGGTACGAAATGCAGCAAATAGAATTCTATACTTTTTATTCGTCAGCCATCCTTTACATTTATAATGCTTGGAATAAACAAAAAACTAGTTAATCTTTAAAATCCTAACAACAAATGGCGATCCACAAAATCACAAACAAATCAACTATTTCCTAAAGAACAAGAGCAACTTAGTGACTAAGAATACTTATTCAAATATCTAGAGCAATAAAAGATAAAATCATGTGCAGTCCTAAAGCAAATATTTAACAATTTACTTGGTGGAAAATTATTTTTTAAATCATTTCCTACGTATTTTTACAATGAAAATTTCTTTTACCAATAGAATTTCTAATTTAGTAGCGACGAAAGCTAATACTAAAATTAACAAAATTATTTTTCAAATATTTTATTAATGAAATATTCATTTTTTCTAACGAAAAATTTTGTTGAAAACCCATTAAAAATTCATTTTTGCTAATAATATTTTTCGTTGAACATTCATCGAAAAAAATTATAAAATAACTTTGTCAGAACAATGTTCATCTAAGGTTAGACATTCATTATTAGCATATAGGACAGTGATAACTGTTACACTAACTTCCACAAATCTTGATAGTAGAGTAACTAAATTTATGTTAATTACTATAAAAAAATAAATTTGTAAATTTACATAAGTATATGGATTAAAAATTAAATTAGTAATTTGCATAAATACATGGATTATTTGCATAATTTGACTTCCGTTAATGCCTTTCATGCTCCTAAGATTTCGATGGATTAACTTGGTGTTATGCAGAAAAAATCAAAGCGTCTTTCTTCTAATATATA
>JBBYHM010000007.1:4426530-4463944 GCA_038381775.1 Adansonia rubrostipa | reverse complement strand
TTGGTTTTGGTTATACTTGTTCTTTTGGGCTATAATTTTTCTTCAATGGAGTTTCTTTCATATCATTCTTGAGATTGGTAATTTGGTTTGAGTTTTGAAAATAGTAATCTCGTTCTCATTTTACAATTACAACCATTTCTTTTGGTTCTTCACTGATTTAGGTTTTTTTATCTTTTTTATCATCTTCACTGAGTTTGAAAGTTTTTTTATATTAAACTGCTCTAATTTATTCGGAGTTCGAATGAAATTATTCTAAGTCGTACGGTACATAACCAAAAAATTAAAGCGTAAAATTTCTCAACTGTCGTTATGCTAATCAATAGTTAGAGCCAATTTTAATTTGAAAATAATTTGTCCAATTACTCAACAACCAAACCCTAAAAACGTCGCTAGGCATTCATCCTACAAACCATATCATCTCACAATGTACACAAAGATTGGAAACAAACAGCCTTCTTAGGGGTGTGTATATATATATATATATATATATATGCATATATATATATATATATAGAGAGAGAGATAGAGAGAGAGGATGATAATTGATAGTTTAAATTTTTTAGGAAATTGGATATAAAATTTATTATTTATAGTAAATTCGGAATATATTATGATAAGAATCTTGAATATTTAATATTTGAATCTATTTTAGTTTTATTATGAACATCCGAATCTGCTTTATACAAATATTGTTTGATATCTAAATTTTTTAATCTTTTACGTACTCTTAGAATGTAAATATTTTATACATATGTAGAGATTTAAACCTTATAATGTGAACTCTATTATTATTACAAATTTAAATGTTTAATAAATTTGAATATAACTAATTTGAATTTAGATTTGAATAATAAAATTTGGACAATAGATAGATAATAAATGTATCTAGATATGTTATAAATTTAGTTGGATTTGACTAAAAATATTTCAAAAATATCATTTATCTAATCTATTATTATATTTAATTGAAAATTATATTTACTAATTTCAGTACTTTTTCATTTTTTTAATAAATGATGATCCTTGCTATAGACAACATATAGAGGCCAAGCGCAAGAACTGAAAATATTTTCAATCTTCAATAAGATAGAACGCTCACCAATCATTCTTTGCATGGAAGGCCGCTGTAGTAGACCTATTAATTGGGCAGATTGAATTGATTTTTAGTTAGGTTATTTTAAATTTTAGGTTATTTTTAGGTTCAGATTATTTTACTTTTGAATTACCTCAGTTCATATCGTTTCAAGTTTGAGTTATTTCGAGTTTGATTTATTTTAATTTTAAATCATTTTAGGTTTAACACTCAAGTTAATCAAGTTTGGGTCATTTTGGATTCGGTTCATTTCGAGTCAATTGGACTAATCGATTTTAGGTTAATTAAGTTTAATACTTGGGTTTATTAGGTTTAGTCATTTTGGGTTTGTATCACTTTGGGTTAATTGTTATAATTAATTTATATTCAGACTATTTCGAATTTGAGTTATTTTAAGTTCATGTCATTTCGTAATCAGGTCATTTTAGATTAAGATCATTAGATTTTAGTCATTTCAACAGATTGATCAATTTCAAATTAATTTTTTTGATGAAATTAAGTTAAATCAAGTTTGGATTTCAGTTGATCGAATTTTTTAAATTCAGATCAAAATCTATTTGAATATCAAAATTCAACTTAAAAAAAAAAAGAAGTTCACCTCCGATGGATTAAATTCTCGGAATCTGTGCATGTATATCCTTGTTTTTCCAACGTAAAGTTGGAAGTCGGAACTTGGACGGACCTCCCAGGAAGCGAAAGAGGAAGAAGATATGCTAATATTCCACCTGCGCCATGATTACTTCACGGGTGCAATTCAAACATTATTTCAAAAGCTATGGCATATACTATGTTACTCCCTCAATTTTTTTTTTTTTTTAAAGCCTCGGCCTTACGGGCAGTAGGTCCAGGAAATCCCAACCTGAACATGCTATATAATGAATGGAGCGCTCGCCGCTTTTTCCCTTTTTATGCTACACTACAGCCTCAAGCGAAAGTGGAGGGCCAGCTAGGGACAGAAACAGCCAGCGGATTTCTCACTTCATACACTCTATCACTTCTTTGTAATCAATAGTAATAATTATTAAGATAATAAATTAGTCAATTTATTTAACATAATTTTAGTATACCAATTAGTCAATTAATTTTTATTTTTTATTTAATTTAGCTCAGTTATTTTTATTTTCTTATTCAATTTAGCTCCTTATATATAAATACCCACTTATACAAATACTTTTACAATATAAGAAAAATAAAAACTTTCTCTTCTCTTTTTTTCTTCTTTTCCCTCATTTTCTTCTCGTCCACCAATCTAAGATTTTAACATGGCATCAGAGCCTTGTCCAAAAAGAAAAACAGATTTCCGAGCTCCATCTCTCTAGGGTTTTGTTTTTTTAAAAAAAAAAAGATTTTTGGTCTCCATTTCTTTAGGGTTTTGTTTTTTATTTTTGAGCCAGTTTTCGGGATCCTCGATCCGTCTTAAAGTAATTTGGTTGATACCAAATTGTTTTTCTCCTCGTGTAAATCACAACGGCGAAAATCTGACTCTCAGAAACCTATCCACGCGCCCCCACGTGCCATCAGAGAATGCTGCCAGCAAAACTCTGATTTCCAAAACAATATGGGGAAGAAGATGACCAAAACAATGTCATTTTGGTTCCAGTGCCACATCAAAAGCTGATACCCAGTCAGTGTCACATCATCAGACATGTCATCACCATGTCAACGTTGTTTTGGCATTCAGCAAGCCACGCCATACAGCTGCATCATTATCCACGTAAGCAATGAAGCCGAGTCATAATCCATGTCAGTGGGCCACGACAACATACACATCAGCATAAAGGAGGTCCAATCATCGACACGTCATCAAACACATCGGCACATGGTGGTCCAATTATCACCACACCATCAACAAAGGTGGCTGCCACATCATCCCACATAACATGTGTCCGATCTTTATTTGTCCATGTGCTTTCTTTATCATTGCCATATCATCATCTTGATTAGTGGCCACATCATCGTTGACTCATTCATGGTATACACGTGTCATAATTCTATTGGTACACGTTCCTGTAGCACCACATCAACTTTCTTCTCTTCTGGTCTAATTCAGTTTGGTTCAGTTCAAAGCTTTTAACCATTAGCAGGTTCATCCTCTTTTCGTCCGATTCCTTTGCAAACCAGAGCGGTTCCTAAGGTTTTCGTTAAGGTCCATTTTATCAAAATCTAACTCTACAGTCACGTTTTCTCTTTTTGTTGATCTTTTCTTACAATGGATGCATTCAAGATCAAGTTTTCAAACTCAATCTCTCATCTTCTATGCCACCTTGAGTTTGAGGAGGGGTGTTAAGACAATAAATTAGTCAACTTATTTAGCATAATTTTAATATGTCAATTAGTCAATTAATTTCTATTTCATTATTTAGTTTAGCTCAATTATTTCTATTTTCTTATATAGTTTAGCTTAATTATTTCTATTTCCTTATTTAATTTAGCTCCTTATATATAAATACCCACTTGTACAAATACTTTTACAATATAAGAAATATAAGAAAAATACAAACTTTCTCTTTTCTCTTTTTCTTCTGTTCCCTCTTTTTCTTCTGTTCCCTCTTTTTCTTTTCGTCCACGAATATAAGATTTTAACAATAATAATAAAACTAGAAAAAAAAAGAAAGAAAAAAACAACTGGATTTTTATAGTCTAAGCATAGTTGTAATTGTACGTATAATTGGCCTTAATTAAGAAAAAAAAGAAGAAGAAAAGTAGATGAACAATTTAATCATAGCCAACTTGGATATTGATTGGTGAATCGATGCTACTTATTATTTCATTTTTGAATAAGTTAGCTGCGCCTAGAAATACCATTATGCTTCCTAATTCTTACTGTCATTACATTTTAACTTTAGATATTTAATTTATTTGTTTCGATTGATTTGTTTAATAATTTATTTATCCAAATGTATTATATAATATAAAATTTATATTTGTAAAAATAAAATCTTTAGGAAGACTCAAAGTCGGATGAATCGAATAATTTATATTCATGAAAAGAAAAAAGAAAGAAAGGAACAATCCAATCTAAACCAAGTGCCCAACCCTAAGGGTACTAAGGGCAGATATATATGTAATTTAATTTAGTGTTAGTTGGGTTGAAAAGCAACCTGGATGGATGGATGGATTCTAAAATTAAAAAAAAAAGTTGATCGGTTCAAAAGATCTGGACCTGTGCCAATGTCTTTATGCAACACCTTTGCTTTTGAAAAAGCAAATTAAAGATCAAACCAAAGCATACTTGCAAAGAAAAGAAGACCTTGGATTCGATGCTGTCAACCTGCAGCAACCTTGAACTTTGCCTTTAGAGTTTAGACTCTCTCTCTATGTATTATGTACGTACTATTGAAAGAGAAAGTGAAAGTGAAAGCTTCAATTAATTAGTATTAGAGTTAGCTAACAATTTGATCAATTATTCACTGCTTTTCTTTAATCTCAATAAAATTAGGTTTGGGATCTGATCTCCAGCTTGAGCTAGTCTTTCTCTAAAGTCTAAAGCCCATAGCTAGTTAGGTGCATGTGTCATGAGCCCGAATTTTAGCCTAGCAAACCGTACGGTCTTAGGTTTGGAATTTGCTTCTTTGTATATTTTAGTCAGCCTTTAAACGCTCAAAAGAAGAATATAAATTTCTCAAAAGCACTGAAGCTAAAAAGCTTAAAAGACTAAAGCAGAAAAAACACACAAAGAGAATAAAGATGAATGCTTAAATGTATTTCTCAAGTGCTTGATGATACAAATGAGGCTGTGGAGGCCTCTATTTACAGTTAGATTCCCCATACACTAATAGCTCAGATTAAATCTAATTGACAGCTTGGATTTACACTTATCTATAAAATCTAGAATCCTAAATAAATATAAACTTTAGTAAATCTATCTTTGTATAGTTTTAAATAAGCTGAAATAGTTATTTTTAACTGTACCTCTAAGCTTCTAAAACTAGGCCTTCTAGAATTCTTTAAAGATTGGGCTTATTTTGGTGGCCAAGTTGTTCCATGTAACTTATGTCTTTGGGCCTGGGTTGATTAGTCCAAGCCCATGACATTCTCCCCCACTTGTGCTTACGATGCCTTTGTTGCGTCCTTCAAATGGAATTGCTTAATCTTATCTTGGAACTACCATAATGCCTTGGCTAGTTCCCAACTTGCCTCACTATCGGGAAGTCCTTTCTACCAAACAAAGTACTCATGCCTTGGCCTATGACTTTTCTGCTGTACCACTCGATCTGCAAGAATGCATTGTATATCTCTATCATAAGAGGCCTTCACTCCTACTGATGCACATTGTGATTTGCCTCAATTTGGATCTTTCTGATCCTCATGGAATGGCTTGAGCATGCTGACATAGAAAACGGGATGTACCTTAAGCTTTATCGATAACTTAAGTTTGTAGGCCACTTTCCCTACTCGTTTCAAAACTCTAAAAAGGACCCTCTATCTCCACACAAGCCCGTTGTGCATGCTTAGGTTGCATAAAACCAAGTGTAGTTTGACGAGGACTACGTCTCCAACTTTAAACTGTACATCCTTTCATTTTTATCTGCCCATTTCTTGATGCACTTTCTTGCCTTATGTAGACAAGCCCTAACTAAGTTAGTTTGCTATTATCAAGCTTTGGCAAACTTGTAAGTTGCTGGATTTAATCTCGTATAGCCTATTACAATAGCACTAGGTGTGAATGGTTATTATCCTATTGTTATCTCGAACAGACTCTGGTTTGTGGCCTCATTCCGCTGTAAGTTATAAAAAAACTAGGCTACGTCCAACAACTTTAGCTAGTCATGCTGCGTGGCACTCAGTAATGCCTAAGATATACCTCTAGTAAAGCATTCACTCTTGGTCTACCTATCTATTTGGGGATGCACACTGGTGGAGAAGTTCAAGTCTAACCCCAACAACTTGAACAATTATGTCTAAAAGCATCCCGTAAATCGCCAATCTCGATCACTGACTATGGTCTGTGGCACTTCCCAATACTTTACCACATTTGTCAGGAACAATCGATCTGCTTTCTCTGCAAGGCACTCTTAGTTTGCTGGAATGAAAGTCTCGTACTTCGAAAATCTATCCACCACTACCATAATGCTCCCAAACTCATCCACCTTGGGCAATCTAACTATAAAAGCTATAGAGACATTCTCCCATGGCCGTTTCAGTATAAACAATGGCTGCAATAGTCCGATTGGTGTTCTTTGCTTAACCTTTTCTTGTTTACACATAAGGCAAGTTTTCATATGTACCTCAACATCATCACCTATGTGTTTCCAATAATAACGGTCCTCCAGGAGTACTAAGGTACGATGCATACTGGGATGACTAGCCCATCTCAAAATATGGCACTCCTGCATGATCTCTCTATGTAACTTCCTATACTAAGACACATAAAGGTGGTATTCTTTCGTGTAAAGTAAGTTTCCTTTAAACCACAATCGTCTAATCTTTCCTTCTTTAGGATTCTCCATAAAGGTTTTGGTTGTGGGATCATGAGACAACTTTTCCTTAATTCGCTAAAATAGTGAATTTTTAGGGCAATTAATAGCTGCAAGATCTACCTTAACGCATCAGCCATGGTGTTAGCTTTCCCTGACTTCTACTTAATGATGAAATCAAACTCTGCCAAGAAAATCTACCAGCATGTCTATTTGGGGATAACTTGTTTTAGGTAAGAAAATAACTATTTGCAACATTATTAATAAAGACAACAAACTTGGAACTCAATAAGTAATGTCTCTATAAGCGCAAGCAATACGCTAGTTTGGTCATCTTCTTTTCTTGGAACGTATACCGCCCTTTAGTTTCATTGAGCTTATGACTTTTGAATGCCAAAATATGTTCATCTTGTATCAGCACTCTTCTAATTGTAAAGTTTGGTACATATGTATGAACCTTATACGATTTAGTATAGTACGATAAAGTAAGTATGGGATCCTCCACCATGGCATTCTTTAACTAATCAAAGGCATATCGGCACTCAAGGCTCCTATCCTATACTTTCCCCTTCTTAAGTAAGTTTGTCAATGGCGTAATGATGCTAAAGTAGCCTTTAACAAAGTGTTTGTAGTAGTTTGCCAACCCAAGGAATGATTGCAACTCTGTTACCTTGGTTAGTGGCTCCCAATCAAATATGGTCTAAACCTTACTTCCAATTTGGATCTTCCCACTCCCATAATATGGCCTAAGAATGACACCTTATGTTGGGCAAATAAACATTTTTCCCATTTCACATATAGCTCATGCTCACACAAGACTTGGAACACCTTCTTCAAGTACCCCACATGTTCCTCAAGTGACTTAGCATAAATCACGATGTCGTCAAAGTAAACAACCATAAAACAATCGAAAAATGGTTGAAGTATCTTGTTGATTAAAGTGCGAAAGGTCACGGAGCATTAGTCGGACCAAAAGGCATCATTAAGAACTCATACAAGCAGTAGTGCGTCACACATGATGTCTATAGCTTATCTCTCTTAACTATTCTCACTTGATAGTACCCCGATCACAAATCAAGCTTGGTGAACCATCTTGCCTCTTTAAGCCCTTCAAACAAGTTAGCGATAAGTGGGATTAGGTATTTATTATTCATAATAAGCTTGTTGAGTGCTCGATAGTCTATGTGTAACCTCAAGGACCAATCATGCTTTCACTGAAACAAAATTGGTGCATCAAATAGGGCTTTGGATGGTCTAATATACCCGACATCCAAAAGCCCCTTCAACTGTGCTTGCAACTCTTCTAACTCTAGTGGTGACATTCACTGCGGGGCCTTAACTGGCCGTTCAGCATTGGGCACTAGCTCAATCTTGTGATCCACCTCTCTTTTTGGTGTTAGCATCTTTGGTAACTCTGTAGGCATCATACCTTTAGCAAGCTGGATTACAGACAGCACTTTAGCTTCAACACCATTCTCTCAATTCGCTACATAATGCATTAATAATGGGCATCCAAGATACATATACAATTAGCAAATGGTACAAGAAGAGCATTAATTCAGTTAAGGAAATTTAACCTAACCATACAATTATAGTCATCAAATTGTATAACTTCGATGGTTTTCTTGCTTTTCCACTCTCTAAGTTGCAAGTCCACTCATTTTACGACACCCATGGTTGGGACTTCCTTTGAGTTAACTATCTTGATCCACTCGATTATCTTCTCAACTTTAAGATCAAGATTTTTGGCAGCCTCCTCAAATATAAATAAATCTAATGCTTATGTGTCAACTAGAGCACTTATTTTTTTGCTTGCAATAAAGACATCCATGAACAACATCCTTTTTTGTTTTTGACACCTATTTGCCTTTGTAGAATTCATGATCAAACCAAGTTTCATGGTATTCTTTTTTTACTCATCATCTTATTTGTTGATAGAAGCAAGCTTAGCTCACTTTGGGCAATCTTACATTCGATATGGACTGTCACATAAGAAACATTTCACTAGTTCTCTATCTTTTTTCTTTTCCACAGCTTTTGGACTTTGGCTTCCCTATTTTTGGTTTTTCATCGTTATTTTTGACTTTTGATCTTTGTCTCCCCCACAATTGCCTTTATGCTTGAGCTAAAAAGACTTAAACTTATTCTACTTATTTATGCTTAGCTTGATCAAGGATTCTGCTATAGTCATGGCTTTAGTCAAGTCCTGGAGACCTCTTTGCTACAGCTCTTGCTTAGCCTAGGGTTTAAGTCCATCCATGAATGAAAATAATGCCCTATTCTCCCCTAAATCTAAAATTTGAAGCATAAGTTCGCTAAACTCTCAAACAAATTTTTGAATTGTGTTTTGTTATGTAAGTTGTTGTAATTTTGCGCCCGCTTCATCTTCAGCATAGTTAGGGTAGAACTGCTGCCTAAACTCCGTTTGGAACACCTCTTAAGTTTCAATGATAATGCCCTCTATGCTTTTCATCATTGCATCAACAATGACACCATAAAAGAGCCACATCAGTATAATTCATGAAGAAAATATTGATCTTAGTGGCATCATCCTCGATGCCCATTTCTTGGAAGTATTGTTCCATTCCCCATAAGAAATTTTGCATATCTTTCACAGACCTGGTTCCCTTGAACTCTTTTACTTAGCAATCTACATCTTGTGCTTAAGTATCACGGCTAGTATACTACCCCTAATAGCTACTTTGCATGATGAGAGCTCCCCTATAAGCTCTTCCATTTCCTTCTTCATGGCCTCCACCATGGCTTCAAGTGATTAAGAATGTCTATCGTGAGTAAAAAGCACCTTACATCTCCCCCTTAAACTCTTCCTCTATGGAGTTTAGCTCTTTGATACGGCTATCCACAATCTCAAGGTTTTTCCACATATTCCAACAGTTACCTTGAGTTTGGCCACCCTGCCATCTATGGCTTATAGAACATCTCTCGAACTATTAGCCTTCTTTTCTTTCTACGAGTCTTTCAACCTCTTATGTTTGGTTTTTTGCCTAAGACGCTATTTCTACAATCAGTACCTTCATGAACTTTTGGCTCTAATACCAACTGTCACAAAGTCGAACTTTAGCCCAGCAAATCGCATAGCCTTAGGCTTGGGATTTGCTTCCTTATATGCTCAAGTCAACCTTTAAACACTCAAGAAGAGAATCTAAATTCCCTAAAGGCACTAAAGCTAAAAGCTTAAGAGACTAAAGTAGAAAAAAAACACAAAGAGAATAGAGATGAATGACCAAATTATTTCTCAAGTGCTTGATGATACAAATAAGGTTGGGAGGCCTTTATTTATAGTTGAATTCCCCATATATCAATAGCTCAAATTAAATCTAATAGACGGCTAGAATTTACACTTATGTACAAAATTATATCTCCAAGCTTCTAGAAACTAAGCCTTCTAGAATTCTGCAAGAATTAGGTTTTTTTTGGCAAGCTAACCTGTTCCATGTAACTTGCATCTTTGGCCTAGGCTGATTAGTTCTAGCCCATGACCATGCATGCCAAGGCCAAGCAAACACAATGGTTTCTTTTACTTCCAATATGAAGTTTTTCTTTCTCCTTTCTTTCATTTTATTCTTCCAGCTCTCTTCTTCTATTCCAGTTTTTTCTCAAATCATGTCTCTCAAAAACTAAACATCAATCCTAGTTTCTCTTAAACAATAAGCCTTACATCTACCTACTTGGAATCTCTCAAAAAGCTACTCTCTTTTTTCTTGGACTGGTATCCAATGTGATAGCTTTAGTATGTAAGTAGTTTCTCTTGATATATCCAATTTTAGCTTGTTTGGTTGTCTTTTTATTATCATCACCCAACTTTTAACCCTTGCTTATCTTTTTCTGTTTGGCAACAGCTTCTTCATTGAGTTTCCATAACAAATTCATAAGCTAACAAGGCTTTAATTTCTTAACATATCCAACAATATGTTCAGTGGTGAGCTCAACTGGGAATTCTCTTAGATGAAAGAGCTCATGCCATTAGATGTTTATGACAATAATTTCGATAGCTTACTCCCTTTAGCCACCACTCAACTTCCCAAGCTCATGTACTCAATTTTTGGTGGGAATTACTTTAGCAAAGAAATTCTTATTGGTTATACAAGCATCGAGTAACTTTAATATCTATTTTTTCCTGGTAACAATTTTGTTGGTTTTATACCGATTGAGCTTGGTAATCTAACAACTCTCTAGCACATTTGATGGTGGAATTCCTTTTGAGTTTCACAAGTTGGTCAATCTTGTTCATTTGGACCTAGCTAACTATAGCTTAGAAGGTTTAATTCCTTCCAAACTTGGAAATCTAAAAAGATGGATACTTTTTCTTGCAAACAAATGACGTCAATGCCTTAATTCCTGCTCAACTAGGTAATTTGTGTAACTTGAAATCCATTAACCTTATCAATAATAAGCTAACATGGGACATTCCAATTGAGTTTTAGGTCTTCGTGAGCTTATCCTCCTTAACTTATTTGTCAACAGGTCTTATGGCGAGTTTCCTTAGTTTGCTACGAAGCTACCCAAGTTGAGAGCCCTAAAGTTATGGCAGAATAATTTCACAGGATCCATTCCTTCAAAGCTTCGAGAAAATAGTAGATTGACGCTTGATCTGTCAACTAAGAAGCTTAATAGTTTGGTCCCAAAATCTCTTTGCTTTGGGAAAAGATTGCAAATCTTAATTATGTTCAACAATTTCTTGTTTAGTCCTCTACTTAAGGATCTTAGTAATTACGACACGCTATCAAGAGTTTGAATGTGACAAAATATATGTAATAGGATCTTTATGAAATGAATTTCTTTACTTGTTAGAGCTATCACTCATGGAGTTGTAGAACAATTTCCTCAGTGGATGAATTCCACAAGATACAAGTAAGGTACCCACGAAACTTGGACAGCTAAATATTTCAAACAATAAGTTATTTAGGCCATTTCTAGTTATAATTGGAAGACTCTCTAACTTGTAGATACTGCCACTTAGTTCGAATAGGTTCATAGGGGAAATTCCAATTGTAATTGGCCGATTAAAAATTATGCTAAAGTTGGATTTGAGTAGAAATAACTTCTCAGACACAATCCAAGTTAATGATTGTCTCCTATTAACCTACCTGGATTTGAGGCAAAACCAACTCACCAATCCAAACCCAGTTCAAATCGCTCAAATTCACATATTGAATTACTTTAATATTTCATGGAACCACTTAAACCATAGCCTTCCTAAGGAGTTGGTTTTATAAAAAGCCTAATTAGTATGAATTTTCCTCGCAACAACTTTTTTGGATTAATACCACAGCTTGGATAATTTTTTAAATCAATGTCGGGTAACTCTCAGCTTTGTGGTTCATACTTGAACACTTACAACTTTTCTTCTAACTCTTCGTTAGAATTACATAACCAGGGTGGTGAAAAATCTCGAGACCGGTCAAAATTTAAGCTTTTTTTTTTTGCATTGGGACTTTTGGTTTGTTCCATTATATTTGCCGCTGTAGCAATCATCAAGTGAGGAAAGCTATGAAGAAACTCACATTCTTTGAAGCTAACTGCATTCTAAAAGCTGGACTTTGGAAGCAAAGATATCTTGGAATGTATAAAAGAAACAATGTGATAGGAAGAGGTAGAGCTAGCATTGTTTACAAAAAAACTATACCAAATGGAAAGCAAGTAGTAGTTAGGAAGCTATTAGGCATATGCAAAGGATCTTCGCATGATAATATCCTTTCAGTAGAAATATAGATACTGGGTACCATTTGACACAAGAATATCATGCAATTGCTGGCATTTTGTTCCAGTAATAATACCATCGACATAGGAATATCGTGCGATTACTGGTATTTTGTTCTAATAATGAGACTAATTTACTAATATATAAGTACATGCGGAATGGAAGCTTAAGCGAGCTTCTTCATGGAAAGGAAGGCTGTTGGTGCTGTCATGACAGAGTTTAAATAGTAAAGAACTAAACTTGAAGGTGACTGTAAATTTTAAAAGAAAAAATAACGCATTCTGATGCTAGAGTTGATGCATTTTCATTCAAATAAAAGTTACAAAATTAGTGGTTCAATCACTGTTCTTGTTATATCATCAAAATAATATCATGTTCTAAAATTTTAAATTAAGTACAACTAACATATATTGGTTAGATGAACACTGCAGGATGTACTGTTAGCATATCAGAATTTATATTCAAATTCATGCCAAAAAAAAAGGACAACAAGCAAAGCAAAACAGCAAAAAAACCATAACCTTTCACACTTCTCCTTAACATTTTCCTAGAAACACCAAGTCTTGACCTTAATGTTTCAAAACTTCCTTTAGGAATAGACATTGTTAAAATTCAGCAAGTTGATTTTCAAAATTACAATGAGTTAGCTTCACTTCATTATCTGCTTCATCTTCCCTAACAAAGTAATATTTAATCTTAATATGCTTGGTTCGACCATGAAACACTAGATTCTTAGCCATTGCTACTATTGATCGATTGTCACACTTGATTTCAGTGGCCAAAGTCTATCTCAAATTCAAATTTTATAATAGCTTCCTTAGCCAAATTATTTGACTCAGTATGGTAGCTACAGCAATGTACTCAGCTTCAGTTGTGGATTGTGCTATAATCTCTTGTTTCTTAGAGTTCTAAGCAAATACTTCAAAACCAAAAGTGAAAAAAATAACCTGTTGTGCTCTTGATGTCATTACATAAGCCTTCTTACTTACTATCTTACTAGCCCAACAGCCTTAATTCATCTATTTTCTTAAACAGAACACCAAAGTCAATGGTGCCTTTGATGTGTCTTAACATTCTCTTAGCAGTCCCGAAATGTGTTTCAATATGACATTGAATTAACTTAGAAAGTAGACAAACAGCATACATTATGTTAGGCCTACTTGCAGTTAAATGTAATAAACACCCTATCAACCTTCTATAGTCAATTTCATCAACCTTACCAAACTCGTCATCTTGACTCGATTTTTTAATTTAAGCTAAAAATATAGGAGCAAGTTTGCAATTGTCCATATTAAACGTTTTTAGCACTTCTACAACATATTTCTTTTGAGAAATAAAAATGCTGTTATGAGCTTATGCAACCTCTATTCCAAAAAAGTATGACATTTCTCCAAGGTTAGTCATCTTAAAAATATCTTTTATTTGACTCTTGAAGTCTTGCACCAATACTGGATTACTTTTAGTCATGAACAGATCATTAACATATACGGAAACCACCAGCAACTCATGATTGCCAGCATTTTTGACATAAAGAGCTGTTTCACTAAGACTTTTCTTGAAACCCCCAACTGATTAAGTGATCATCAATCCTAGAGTACCAGGCTTTAGAAACTAGTTTGAGACCATATAAGGCCTTTTTAAGTAGATATACTTTATCCTCCTCCCCCTTGACAACAAAGCCTTCAAGTTGATAAATGTAAATCTTTTCTCGGAGATAACCATTAAAGAATGCAAAATTGACATAAGCTATCAAATCTTCTAACCTTTTTGAGCAGCCAAAGCGAGCATCAATCTTATGGTATCTAACCTTGCAACTGGTGCAAAGGTTTCCAAATAATCAACTCCTTATTTCTGGGAGTAGCCCTTAGCTACTAGTCTTGCCTTACATTTGTTAATGGATCCATCTGCATTGAGTTTGGTTTGAAATGGATAATTGATCATTTGCAACTAATTCTTCATTGCTGCTCTCCAATCAAAAGACTAAAAAGCTTCAATGAAGCTGGTAGATTTAAGTATGGCTATATTAGACCTATGATAAATCTTAGTGAGAGATCCTGTACCTCTGACAGGTTCATGATTAAAGGTTTCATCTTCATAAATTAAGTCTTCTAGCTCTCAAAAGTTCAAGTCAGCAGCAGTGTGCCTTATAGGCTATTCTTTTTGTCTTTCCTAATTTCAAGTAGCTAGCTCATTAAACTTTACATTTCTAGTAACTACCATTTTTTCAGTGATAGGATTATAGGCCCTGTACCCCTTAATGACACTATTGTATCCTAGGAAAATGCAAACTTTAGCTTTCTAATCTAATTTATCCCCCTTCACTTCAGGAATTTACATATAGCAAATGCTCCCAAGTATCTTGAGATGCTAAATTGAGGTTTTTTATCCGTACCAGCATTCATATGAAGTTTTTTCCTTTCAAGGCCTTAGTTGGTAGCTTGTTAAGAAGATAAACAATAGTATTTGCTACTTTTGCCTAAAACTTTTTTTAGAAGTTACTTCTCAAACATCATACATCTGGCCATCTCTATTAAAGTTCTATTCTTTCTCTCACTAACTTTGTTTTGCTGTGGAGTATAGTTTGTTGTAAGTTAATGGTCTATGCTTGTAATTTTGCAGAACTTATTAAACTTGTAAAAAGTATATTCAGTGTCATTATCTGATCTTAGCACTTCAATCTGGCAGCTAGATTGATTCTCAATGCAAGCCTTGAACTTCCAAAATACATCAGCAACCTCATACTTTTACTTTGGAAAATAAATCCAATACATTTTTGTAAAATCATTAATGAAGGCAATGAAGTACCTGTTACCATTTAAAGGTGTTTTCATTAGGCCACATACATTAGTGTGGAACAATTGTAATCTTTTAAAAGCTCTCCATGCCTTATTGACAGGGAATGGAAGCTTACTTATCTTACCAAGTTGGTAGACTTAAACCTTAGAATGTTGTGAAATAGAAAGCATGTTAAACACTAGCTCGTCCTTGTACATGAGATTAAGGGCCCTATAGTTGAAATGACCCATTCTTTTATGCTAGAGTTCAGATTCATCAATGGAAGCTGTGTATGCTAATGAACAACCTTGATGCAAGTCTAAAGAAAAGCATTTAAGTTTCATGTTGACAATAAAAAGTTCATGGCCATAAGAGTCATAAATGCAACATGCTTTATCTGTAAATATTAAAGAGTAATTCTTTTCAAGTAGTTGTCCAACACTGAATAGATTTTGATTAATCTTAAGATCAAACAAAACATCTAGAATGTATTTAGTACCAAAAGAAGTTTCAATAGCAACTTACCATTGCCTTTTACTTCAATGCATTCTTCATTCCTAACTTTGACTTTGGAGTTCTAGGTTCTATCAAGCTCCTTGAACAGTTTTACGTCAGTAGCCATGTAGTCTATACAACCACTATCAATGAGCCATGCACTAAAAGAAGTTTCAGTTGCATAAGAGGTAGTAATAAAAGCATGTTCATCCTCTTGCTGTGGTCTATGGAATGCTAGCAAACTTTACTTACTAATCTTGCCACTGTTGGTTCTTATTCTTACACATTTTTTCAACATGCCCCCTTTGTTTACATGAACTGCACTGAACATCGGATCTCTACTAGCAGTATTTTTCAAGGTGAGTGGTCTTGTTACAGTGAGAGCAGACTGGAAACTTTCTTTTATTTCCACTATTTTTGTTTTTATATCCTACTGATTCTTTCCTCTTGTGTCAAACTGAGCTTTTTCTTTCTCCTTGGTCGTAAGTGCACCCTCTGTTGAATCATTTTGTATGATAGCTCTTCTTTTTTCTTGGGCCTGCAATGCGTTAAATACTCTACTGAAGTAATCTTAATTAGATCCTTGAAGTCTTCAAATGAAGAGATCTTGGCTTCAAATCTCTCTAGTAAGCTGACAAGGACCTTCTCTACGATCCTACTGTCAGGTAGCTATTCTCCAAGCAATCTCATCTTGTTGACAACCTTCATTAGTCTTTCATTATATATTTTCAAGTTCTCTATCTTTTTCATCTTCAAAACCTTAAATTCTCTTCTTAGATTTAGCACCAAAATTTGCCTTATTTTATCATTGCCTTGGAACTCTTCTTTTAACATATCCCAGGCCTGTTTTATAGTTTCATAAGCCATAATTCTAATGAAAATATCATCAAAAATAGAAGACTTAATGCAATTGTTGACCTTATACCTTTTTGCTTTCCTTTCACTATAAATTTAAAGAGAAAAATCAACTCAGTCTGATGCTAGAGTTGATGTATGTTCATTCAAATAAAAATTACAAAATTAGTGGTTCAACTATTATAACTATTACATCACCAAAACAATATCATATTCTAAAGTTTTAAACTAAGTACAACTAACACATATTGGTTAGATGAACATTACAGGATATATTGTCGACATATTAAAATTTATATTTAAATTCATACAAAAAAGGATAATAAGCAAATCCAAACAGTAAAAATACCATAAACTTTAACTGAAGCGGCTACCTCAGGTGGAATGCTAGGCTAAAAATTGCCATAGAAGCTGCAAAGGGTCTATGTTATCTGCACCATGATTGTTCCCCGCTGATACTCCATCGAGATGTGAAGTCAAGCAACTTTTTACTCAATTTTGATTTTAGGCTTACAAAGTTCTTTCAAGACACTAGAACTTCGGAGTGCATGTTGGCTATCGTCGGTTCTTATGGTTATATTGCTCTAGGTATAGCTTTCAATACATACATCGTTACATCTGCTTGCTCTATCTCTCTTTCTCTTTGTCTCTTGAAGTTGCATACACTAAGCTTTTACCTCAAGAATTCATATCTGATTTTAGGTAATGCCTTTGTTAGAATGTCAACACATTGATTTTCTGTTCTGCAGTAGATCAGATGCACTTCTCCTTCCTTTTGGATATCTCTTAAAAAATAAAATTTTATTATGAAGTGTTTTCTTCTGCCATGGAACACCAGATTATTGGCTATTGAAATTGGAGCTTGGTTGTCCATAAATATCTGTGTATTTTTTTCCTACTTCATATACAAGTTTGCCAGTAGTTTTTTAATCCAGACTGCTTGATTCGCAGTAGTAGCAACTGCCACATATTCTACTTCTGTTGTTGGCTGTGCTGTGATTTCTATTTTTTTGAACACCAAGAAAAAATTCCATAACCAAAGGTAAAATAGTAACCTGAGGTGCTTCGCATGTCATCTACACATCCAGCCCAATCACTATCCGAATAACCATGGAAACTGAAATTTTCAACTTAACTGAACCTTATTCCAAAATCAATTATACCTTTAACATATCTAAGAATTCTTTTTGCTGCTTGTAAATGAATTTTACTAGCACAATGCATGTAACTTGATAACAAACTTGTGTACATGATATCTAGCCTGGTTGTAGCCAAGTACTGCAAACAGCCTATTAAGCTCTAAAACAAGCTTTCATCAATCTTTTCAGCTCTATTTTCTTTGTAGAACTTCTTTTTTTGGTTCATTGGAGTTGTAGCTGGCTTGCACTCTTCCATATTAAATTTCTTGAGCACCTCTTTTGCATATTTTTGTTGGCACACAAAAATTTCATTTTGCTTTTGTTGTACTTGTATCCCAAAGAAGAATGTCATCTTGCCAAGATCTATCATCTTAAAAACATCTATCATGTCTTCTTTAAACTTGTCAATCAGCTCTTTTCTACTTCCTGTCATAAGCAAGTTAACATAAAAAGACACCACAAGTATTTCATCATCAACCTTCTTGACATATAAACTAAATTCACTTAGACATTCTTCAAAGCCTAAGTTCACCAAGTGTGCATCAATTCTACTTTACTAAGACCTTGGCACCAGTTTTAATCCGTAAAGGGCCTTTTTCAATCGATATACTTTCTCTTCTTGTCTTGAACAACAAAACCTTGTGGTTGCTCCATAAATATTTTTCCTCTAAGTACCCATTTAAAAATGCTGACTTGACATCCATTTGTTGTACAACCTATCTGTTTTGTGCAGCAAGAGCCAGCAACATTCTTATGGTATCCAACCTGGCAACTAGTGCAAACATTTCAGAAAAATCTACCCCAAATATATGAACATATCCCTTGACAACAAGCCTTGCCTTATACTTGTTTATAGAACCATCGGGATTGAGCTTGGTTCTATAAACCCATTTCACTCCTATAGCTTTCTTGTCTTTTGGTCTATTTACCAGTTCCCATGTTTGGTTTTTTTCAATCATGTTAAGCTCCTCCTTTATTGCAACTACCCATTTTTGATCAGTTACAGTTTCCTCAATCATGCAGGCTCCATTACAGTTATATTACATCTTTGATATATATCTGAAAGTGATCAGGGTACCTCTAACAGGTTCATCATCTACATCATTATTCTCTTTATGAAGCTCAATCTTAATGTCATACTCCCAGCTCTAGCTATCTGACTCATGGAATTGGACATCTCTACTAATAATTACTTTGTTGCTTTCTGATAAGTAAATTTTGTAGGCTTTTAAGCTTGAGCTATAGCCTGCAAATATTCCAGGTTCTGCTTTCTTGTCTAATTTATCTTTCTTAACCGGATAAATATAAGAGAAATGCAAGCAACCAAATGTTTTCAGATCAACAAAATATGGTTTGTAACCATACCATGCTTCAAAAGGAGTCTTTTTATACACTGTTTTTGTTGGGAGCCTGTTTAGTAGATAAACAGCTGCATGATGGTAATACCCCAATCTCTTGTACCAAAGCATTTCATTATTATCTTCTTTATGTACAGCAACCTGCTCTTCTTGTATTAAATCTAGGCAAAGCTTTTTGTCTTTCATTTGAACCTCGAACACATCTCTACTTTCTGCATCTTTAATTATCTTCAAACAACACCTTATACCCTTTTTTCCAACAACTGAGCAACACTTAAAAGGTTTTGATTAATTTCTGGAACATACAAAACATCATAAATTAATTTCAAACCTATGTGTCCTTCAATTGCCACTGTTCATTTGCCTTTCACAGCAATGTATGCTCCATTTCCAATTCTGACTCTGGAGATAGCAGTATTGTCAAGCTCTCAAAAGAGTTCTCGATCATAAGTCATGTGGTTCATACAACCACTATCTATAAGCTAACTATCGGTTGTGCTTCTAGTGGAGAAGCATGATACCACAAACATCTGCTCCTTTCTTTATGAAGTTTCATTTGAGCAATTGTTGGATTATTTGGAAGAGGAGGAACTTCATACTTTTCTTCAACAGCCTCCCATAAATCATTTCCATCAAAGTAGGCTTCCATTTTGATAGCCCAAACTTCGTAATTCTTTCCATCAAATATTGGAGGTGCGAATTGATAAGTGGAGGAAACTTCTGAATCCATTACTTTTTGTTTATAGGTTCTAATCCTAAATAGGGTAAGTGTTTGGAAAGGTGTTTTTAAGCTCTCTCAACCTCACAGATCCCTTAAGATGAAAACTCTGATACAAATTTGTGGGTAAAACAAGAGCTGAGTATATTTGAAAATTGTAAAAATCTGATTTTATTCAATGACAAAACCATCAATTTATATAGCAAATTTTGGAACTGAAATGCAAAAAAATCTGTTATATACTATCATAATCTTAACTGAAATTTTATTTGCCTAAAAAATAGCACAAAATAAAATAAATTTTCTAAGGTTTGTTGACAGCTTCAAAAGTCATAACTGTCAACATCTCTCTCTATCTGTCACTCTTAATATAAGTTAACATTCAGTACCCTAGTCCTTTCTTTTGATTCTAGTGAATATGCATAAACCTGATAAACCGGTTTCATCTTTGATTTCAGAACCATGTTCATCCTCATTCCATAGAAATTAGCAAATAGAGATTATGGATAGAAAAGTGAGAATCCACTAAGATTACTAAAAATACATAGTAAACCGTAACCTATTTCATTTTATTATTCTTCATCGCCTTCCACAAAACTGAGCATACACATTAGCTTGAGTAATAGCAGTAAGAAAAATCATATGGGAATTTATAAAAGGAGGTGAAGTTCTCCACGAACATGGAAAATATTGCAGCACTTAACCACGACAAATGCATGGGGTGTGACTTTGTGAGAGTTTGCATATCTTGAAATCATAAATTCATATTTGTTTGCACCAATCACACACAAACTTTTTTTACTAGATTAGAAGAATAACAAAATGCATACGATCGAATCCAAGGCCTACCAGAATAATTATTGGGATGGGATCTCTAAGCTTTACTTTCCCTATATCCAGTAAAGTGAGACATGTGTATTAATAAAATGCAAATAGACAGTTAGATAGACATAGCAGCAAGTACTTTTTCTTTTTCTATGCAGAGATGTTCACTTTACTTGGGGAAGAGAGATGAGCTTTGTTTCTTTTTCTCTGTAATAATAATAATAATAATAATAATAATAATAATAATAATAAAACCAAATGTCTATAATGGATAGGACATGGTCTCATGGAATTTTATTTCAGACACGATGGAGAGACCCCATTACCCTTATAATTGAGACACTAAACATGAGGAAAAAATTAAATAATCATGTTCCTCTTAATTTCTGTCTCTTATCAGAGTTTGCATTCACTTAGAAAGTTGACGAGAAAAGCGATGTATACAGCTTTGGAGTGTTACTGCCGGAACTAATAACAGGGCAGAGGGCAGCGGGTGACTTTGGAGAGGAAGGGCTAGACATTGTTCAGTGGATCAAGAGACAGACGAACTGGAATAAGGGATAGTGAAGATATTGGACCAGCAAGCAAGTAATATTCTGGCAGTAGCGATGCAGGCTTTCTTTATGGCAATGTTGTGCGTTGGGGAGCACAGTGTTGAGCGACTAACAATGAGAGAAGTTGTTCAAATGCTTGCTCAGGCCAAACAGTCCAGCTAACACATTTCGTATGCAGTGGTTTTGACCGACAATGGCTTTGCAAAATTAATTCTCTAGTCTTAAATTTAATTAATTAGCACTCATGTGATACGCTGCCCTGCCCCGCCCTGCAAGCGCTTAAGAAATTCCAACCTCCCAAGGACCGCTCCTGCCGATTAATTTATTATACTAGTACGTAAAAACTAGCCCTTGTAATATTGTATTTTTTTTTTTCTTCTTTCCCCATGAGAAATGCGGAAAAGTATTACGTGAGCACTTAAACTAAGGGGCGTTCTTGTCTTTCGGTAGTTTTTGGATTGTAGTTTTCAAATTTTAAACAGAAAACACAAAGAGTTGGAATATAATGGCTCTACCATTGGATCTTTGATTTGATTTGATTTGATCGGGATCTAAATATACAATCAAACAAACAATCATATGAAGTTGCTTTTTTTTTTTTAATATATAATCCAGTAGTCCAGAGGGAGTCCAGATCCATATCAGTCCATATGGGATTGTGAGTTTGTACTTTGTACTTTAGCCCTTAGACAGAAACGAATGCCCATCGGAAAAGATTTTGCAGCAACAAACTAATTGGGATTTGTTTGGGTTGACAAGTGCACATATATAATAAAACAAGTCTTCAAAAAGTAAAATTTCCAACCCATTACTAATTTATGCCATAGCCATCTATATATATATATATATATATATATATATGCACATACATACTGACTCACAATCCCAAACTAATCATGGAGTAGTGACTTTCTAATGACATCTTGAAACCGTGCCATAATTTTACTGATTCTAAAGACATACAAATGACGGATGGATGTGGGCAGGAGAAAAACAGGCATAGCTCAAGCTAAACACCTCAACTGACGAGTATCACTATCAAATATATCAAGGTTATTGCTTAAGTAGCGGCACACAGGCACAGCTTTCCCAAATATGCCGCACTGCCAGTGCCAAAACATAACATCATCTGGCTTGCAAGTTGCAATGCATCAATTCAAGCACATGTATATGTCTATATATATATATATATATATATATATATGCTTGTAAGAAAAATACTTTTTAACAAATGTATAGAGGGAAAGATTGAATCTAAATTAATGTTATCCATTATATTAATTTTGGACAAATCTTTGAAAGGATGGGCTATCCACGTGTCATGCTTTCTTTTTTTTTTCATAGTTCAGAAAAAATGAAAAAGAGGTAAAATTTGAATTGAATTATTAGGGGTATTTAATTTTTCAAATCATTTTTGAGTTTGAGTTGTTTAAGTTTCAGGTTTCTTTAGTTTAGATTATTTTGGTTTCAGGTCATTTTAGGCTCCAATCATTTTAGTTTTGATTCATTTTGGGTTCAAGTCAATCAAGTTTAACACTCCAATTAATCAAGTTAGGATCATTCTAGATTTGGACTATTTTTTATATAGACTAATCAGATTTAACATTCAGGTTAATTGAATGGAAGAGGTATGCATAAGCCACGTGCTTTTTTCTAACCTTTTTTTTTTTTTTACTTTTTAAATTTTATTATTTTAGTTTTGTTTAGCTTGAAAAAAAACGAAAAAGAAGTTAAATTCAAGTTGAACTATTTCGAGTATTTAAATTTTTTAGTTCGGTTTATTTTAGCTTTGGTCACTTCGAGTTTGGGTTCGAGTCATTACAATTTCGAGTAATTTCAGATTTAGGTCATTTCAGTTTTGGGCCATTTCGAATTTGGGTTATTTTGATTTTGCGTCATTTTGATTTCAAGTAAATTTAGGTCTGGGTTAAATAAGTTTAACACTTGGGATAATCAGGTTCAAGTTATTCTAGATTCAGGCCATTTCAAATTCAGGTCAATTATGTTTAACACTCGGATTAATCAATTTTGAGTAAATTAGGTTTAATACTTTATTTTGAGTTAATTGTTTGGGTTAGTTAAGGTTTGGGTCATTTTGAGTTTAAATTATTTTGAGTTTAAGTCATTTACGGGTTCGAATTAATCCAATAGATAAATTTTGGACAAATACTTGGCCAGCTAAGGTGTCCACATGTCTTCCATGCTCCTTTTTTTTTTTTTTCATTCAGCCTATAACTAGATCTATCAATTGGGCTAGTAAAGTTGACTTTAGTTGACTTAATTTAGGTTGAGTTATATCGGCTTTTAAAATTTTTTAGTTTGTTTCAGTTTTAGGTCACTTTGGGTTTGGATTACTTCAATTTCGAGTCATTTCAGGTTTAAGTTATTTTAGTTACGGTTCTTTTCGATTTTGAATTATTTCGAGTTCGGGTTTAACATTTGAGTTAATCAGGTTTGGATCATTTTAGATTTGGATCAATTTAGGTTTGGGTCAATCAAGTTTAAAGCTTAATTTAATTAATTTCAAGTCAATTAAGTTTAACATTTGGATTTGTCTGATTTGATCATTTTATGTTCAAATCATTTTGAGTTAAGGTGTAAGTCATTTCGAGTTCAGATTATTTTTAAGTTCAGGTTAATCGATTTCGGGTTATTAACATTTCCTAATCTATACAATAAGTTTTGAAAGATATTGAGCTCAACGAGGATGTCTACACGGCACTCCTTCGATTTTTTCTTCTTCTTTTTTTTTTTTTTGGCCAAAATGCACTAATTGGATTTGGTTTTGTTGAGTTAAAAGAAAAAAAAAAACTGAAAAATTCAAAGATGTTGTGTGTTTCTCTCTTCGACAATTCAGCCATCTTTTTCCTTTTTTCCTTCAAGTAAAGACTAATCACATTCTTCAAGTAAACAAATCATTCAAAAAGATTGAACTCATACTTTTACGTGGAAGCTACGAGTTAGATTGACTTTTTTTCTACCAACATATTATTAATTTTATTATAGTTTTCCCAAAAAGAATTATTATCTAATGCTTAGACTATTGTGAAAATATTGGAATACTTAGTATTTTCCTTGATTTATGAAATCTATCACATCTTCAATTCGTATTCACCAACAACCATTAAAATTAAAGGTTGAATTTTAAGTTAGGGTACTTATTTTTATTATTAAGTAAACTTCCAACTTTAATTTTCAAGATATATAAAATGAAATTGAATTATTTTTTTTCATTTTCTACTTTAATGCATAATTATAAATTATTGAGAAGATAGAAAATAAATCTTGCATAGATTTATACTGTAATGAATAAAGAATTATATTTAAATTTTGTATCATTTGACTTTCTCCTTCCAAGTTTGCTCTCCTTATTTGGATGTACTTGAATTAGGGGTGGTTTGTATTTTCTTATAAACTACTTTTAAAAATATAAGACCATTTCTTTGTGGATTCACATTGCATAACAAAAATGTGTGTGTGTGTCCTAGACATAGACAACTTATTATACCCATTCTATTATTTAACAAATATGTTTTCACCTTAATCATTAACTTTAAGATATAATTATACTATCATTTATATGTTCTGGTTGCACTATGTCATAATTATTATAAATTAATTGTACTTTTTTGAAATACCATAAAAATATATACGAATTTGCCCAACATACTGCGGGTTATAATTCTAGTTTATCGTTTAAGTAGAGCTAATTAATATTATTGAAGCCAATGATATAAATTAAACACGCACACAAACAAGTATTTGTGTCCTTTGTATTTGTTAACAAGTAATTTCTGCCGACCAAATATGAATCTAAATAATGTATTCCCAAATGTATAATATTAATTACTTATCCTTAATTTCAATAAATTTTAATTTATTACAACTTGACAATAAAATTAAAAATTTTGGTTCTATATATAATTCTCTAGACAATGTGCAAGGAGCAGAGGTAGCGATCTTAGCTTGTTATAAATAAAACAAAAGTAGCAAATAAAACGCATCATTATTTACCCTTCAATAATATGATGACAAGGCTAAAATATACGAGGTTCTGCAATCCAATCTATCTATGCACCTTTTACATAGCCGTAACGAGTCGTATCACCACAGAGCTCCAATTCTCACTACATTACACTTGATAATATTCTGCAGCTGGGCAAAACTTCAAACCCATTTGTAACGACGGCACAAAAAGTATAATACGAGCCTGCAACAGTTGCTCATGATTTAGAAGAGAGCTTCCGATTCCTCTTTATAGCATTCTTTGTAAGAGCATCAGATATCTCTCTTTTTCTTTTGGAGTTGCTCCTGATGGTATTCTCGTTATGATTTATGTTGTTGCAGTCCATAACTTCAGAGCACTTTCCGGCAAGTTTTAGTTTATCTTGGACAAAAACCTTTAATCTCCACAAAGTTAATTCACTCTGTGCAGTCAAAACAGAGGGGGATACACCTCAGTAGTTGCAACCTTACAGGGAGACAGTAATCTAAATAGAAGTATAGATGAAGTTAGAAACTCATCAGACCAAAGCAATTACCTGGGCATCTATATCAAGATCCACCTCTTGTGCTGTTGGTTGAAACCCTGGATTGTTCTCAGCAACTATCTCCAGAGCCTTACTAAGATCTTCAGGTGACAATCGGGTGAGAGCTGTCCCAAGTTTCTTTTTCTCTTCAGTGGACATTTTTCTATATGATGGGATCCATAGTTAGCTTTTGTAGCTAAAGGTCTCGAAGAACTAAAAATACAAACTCAAATGATCAGGCATGAAAACAGTGGACAGAAATGCATGCAATTAATAATTTAGCATATATATTCTCAATGATATTAGCCAGCCAAAATGTGATTTTTTTTTCTTTTTTGGGCCAATAACCTAAATGTGATCTTTGATCTACTCAATGAAAGTCAGAACTATGATACTCTGAATCTTCATTTTCCCCAAGGTACCCGTGTCCGACATCCGTATCCAACAGGACATGGGTATGGGGATATAATCCTCCAAAAAAACATAGAAAAAATTAAACATACCCGCGTCGGATGCATATCCATATCTAACTCTCTACCCCAAGTTTGAGTAACATAGAGTCAAAGTTATGGTACCTCTACCAAAACCTTAATAATGGACCATCATTTACCACGAAATGACCATAAAATTCAATTAAGAAATGTGGGATCTATGGCTGGTTGAAAATGAAACAGAAGGTTAACCCTCTCACCATAATTTACCAAACCATAACCACAAAATGCAATAAGAACTAAATACTAATAACATGAAGATTTGGTTGAAGATTACATAGAAGATTAACTCTCTCTCTCTCTCTCCACAGCCACATAAAATGCTACATACTAGTAATTACAGTCGAAAAGAAATGAAGTAATTCTCAAATTCATGACAACAAAATAGTCTTTACACCCGATGTCCACCCTGATGCAAACCAATTGGTGATATTCTTAAATTTGTGCCAAACACATCAAACTCCATACAATTACATGTCATTCAACAAACCTGCATTTCTGAATGACTATCTGTCTGAGTTTCTCCAACTGCAAATCAACCTTGTAAAGCTGAAAGCATTGAGAATTTTATTTTTCAGAGCCGTTGATGGATGAGAACTAGTGTAAAAAGGAAAACAAAGGTTAAAAGCATTCCTCCAATGTATATTTTGTATGCAAGTTGCTACTAATGTTTTACATACTTCATTGCTCAACTCTCTGGCCATGTTAGCGTGAGCTGCCTCTTGTGCCAGCTTCACATCTAGCTCGGCTTTTGCTTCCTCCTCGACTTGTCTTTTCTCCTGGAAGTAACATTAAGCAAGTGAGATGACAAAACATTTCTGAAGCAGGATGATTCTAGAGCCTCCTGCTATGAAGACAAAAGACTACTGAAAACAACAAGTTCAAATAAATCATCTAACATTTACCAGTGAAAGTTACTCATACGCAGATAAAAGCTAACCTCTTCAGCAACTTCAGGCAAAAGTTGCAGCCACTTCTCCTCAAATTTTTCCAATAAAGTTTTGGCCATTATATGGACATCGTGTCTTTCATCATTGTACTTCATTGCATTCTTAAAAACCAATCTAACATCAGCATAAATTTCACGTACATTCTTGTACCCGGTACCATCCTTAGCCTCCATCTTGCTTTTTATTGTACCGAAGTCCATAGGCTTCTGAATAACCTAACATGCACAAACTTAAGATGTATCAATTAAAGAATACACATTATGGAATAAATAAATTACACAATCAGCATTGAAGAAGTGTTGATGATTGTGAATTCTTTATAAGCATGTGCATAAAAAATAGTATACTGACACAAAGCACAGAAAGAATGTCTCAAATATAAAGGCAATAAAAAAAGAAAATATGTATGAGAAAGCCAATCAGAAAATTCTGAAACAATCCATAAGCTTTACCTCATAATAGTCATGCAAACCAAGACCTTCAACATCAACAGGATGCATAAAAGGAAATGCCCATTTGTGCTGAGTGATCTGGCAAATGACAAGTATAATTGAAATTAACTAGTAATTATGACTAATTACTGGTCAGCACCATTGTTTATAATTTAAAGTATTCATCCCATTAGTTTTCAACACAAATGGTTTAATTTTGAGGCAAGATCTCATTAATTTTCAAGCAATTCCCTGAATGGAAGAGCAAGGATGTATAACCTTTTATTAATATACTACAAATAAAAAAACAATATTGAAAATGATAATTAAGGGTGGGTGTGGTGTGCAACCCTTAAATTTTTATAAATATAGTTAAAGTCTAAGTATTCTGTCTTATATACCTGCAACTAAAAGCACTAATCCACTTGGAAGAAATTTTTGAAAAGGATGATTGCTAGAGTATAGAGTATGAGGATTAAGGACAAATTTTGAGTGTGTGGATAAATGCAATAAGTGTTCAAAATAAACTCAACATTAGGAGCAGAGGCAAAGGTTAACCCCTAAAGCAGAAAAATTTATTAAGAAAAGAGAGAGCCAAGAGAGAAGAAGAATGACGGAGAAAAAAGCTCTAGCATACCCTACAAAACTTACAAAACATTTGCCATGTGAAACTTCTGTAATATAAATTTATATACCAGCACCTAATATTCATGTAAAACGTCCCTGATTAGAAAAGCAAGACAACGTCTTACTATTCTTCTAAAAAAAACCTAGCCTTCTTTGCCGTTATCTAGGTAACACATTAATAAGCTTAAATCAGAAAATTTAAACAAACATTTCAGAGGAACAAAATTGAAATCTAGAAGGAAGGAACTTGGGGGAAGGAATAGAATGTGGAGCCTGACGATATGATCAATACCTCTAAAGAAAATTCAAAATATTTAGGCTTACCTGACGTAAAATTGTGGCAAATTGGTGCATAAGTTCCTGCATTCTCTTCAGAGCAGCTGAATCTCTATGTGATGCTTCTTGCTGCTGCTTTTCAATGCTAGTAAGCTGTTTTTCCTTGGCTTTTTCCTTAAAAGAAGTACATTTGGTAGCAGTCAACTCCATATTATCTGTAGTCATGTAGAACTGTTCGACATCGTTGACTTTTTGCTCGAGCTGCAAGTTGAATATAGTTCTAATCAATAAAGTAAAGAAGCAAGTATACATGCATGCTGCAAAATGCAGGAAGACTTAACATGAATAAGCTTGTAGCCCCACCAACAAAAAGGACAGGGTATACGACAATATCAGGAAAAACAAAAGGCTGTGAAAACAGCAAGAAAAAAGTGATCAGATATTCATGATGAGGTAGAAGAACAACTTGAGACAATTGTCACTGAAATATGACACTATACTAGCTCCTAGTTTTCCAAGTTGAAATGAACTTAAATTAAACGCCGGTTTGACAAATCTAAAAAGGGCAAATAAATGCCAAAAAGAAAGAGTAATAATTGAACATAAGGAGCTATATAGAATCCGTGCTGCGGGTTGCAATATATATATATATATATATATATAGACACACACACACACACACACACACACACACACACACACATAGTATATATATATATATATATATATATATATATATATATACTTAATTATTCGAATTCTGTGTTAGTGCAGATTCGTCTTTGGTGCTTCTGAAGTTATAGATACTCATTGTTCAGCTTATTTGCATCTGCATATAAACCCTAAAAGTCTGGTGATTAAGTAGTTGCTATAAGATAAGAAAGATTACGTGAATGATGAATAACAACCAAGCAATCCAAAACAACAGCATAAATTAGAGAATTTTGCAAAGGAAACTTTGGGACCGAAAGTAATAATGGATTTCTTTCAGTTTTTTTTTTTTAATTCTTTTTTTGAGTTACCCGATTGACAGTGGTGGAGATTTCATCAACGTATCGCCCTAAATCCTCCAATTGTGAATCTGGACCAACGCCTTCAAGCTCCACTGCTTCCATCTACAATTCCACTTGGCATGAATTGCTAGGGTTAATGTATAAAATCCAATAATGACCTATAATAATCAACTGCGAAATATGAAGACAAGGAGCAAAATGAAATCGTAATTGAGCAACTAAAAAAATTCTTTTGAAGAAAACTAAACACACACACACACACACACATATATATATATATAGAGAGAGAGAGAGAGAAGCAGAAAAGCCTTGAGAAAGTTTGGGAGAATAATTAGGTTAACGTACCCTGGTGAAATTACAGAGGCAGGGACATGATCTTCTGTTCTTTCTGGTTCTGTGGAGAGCCTCAAAAACAAAAATTGACTTTGAGTTAGGTAAAGCTCTTTCCTTCCTAAATTAGCCCATTGGACTTCCATTTTGGACCGCACCTCTTTTTTTTTTTTTTTTTTTTGTGGGGGGGGGGTGCTAATCTGACTATTCTTAATTAATTGTAATTGCAAATTAAGCCTATACTCTTGATTTCTTTTCGCCTTCTCTTTTTTTTTTTTTAATAAAAAAATACCACATCAATTATTAAAATTTTAACAATTTGAAAGAAAAAAGCAACGAAATCAAATCAGCAACGAAAATATAATTAATTCCTATCATTTTAAATCAATAAAGAAAATGCTAAATTTTAATAGGGATTTGTTTTCAACTTAATTCCCGATAAAAACAAGACAAGTGACTAAAATTAATTGACTCACTTTTCTCATAAATTTGAAGAATACTGAGGTATGGATAGTGGATACCAAGCTAAGAAATTTAAATAAAGTGGAAAATTTATGAGTATTTTATTTCTTAAGAGTCTCCCAATGTTTTAAACAATATTATATTTTTAAATATAATAATTCAAGTTTCATTGTATTGAAACTTGAGAAAAACCTTATCTCTGTAATTTTTTTTTTTTAATAACACTATTGTTCACCAAAAAATATTTTAAGGGAAAATGGATTCTTATTTTTGTTTATAAAACCATATATATATATATATATATATTATGAAGCTCATTTGTGTGTATATATATATATCAAGCTTATAGTTAAGAAATATCTTGAATTCAATAACAGATGTGTGTGTATATATATAAGCTTATAGTTATGTACTTTTGTTATTGTTAACAAATGTCTTGAATTCAAACTTTGGGTTAGCCTCAGCCTAGCCCCTCGCGTTTCTTCCAATATCATGCCAACCAAGGGCTAAATAAATGAACGTGCATATCTATCTGTGATAGAGGAGCAGGCCAGCTTCAACTTATCTTTCAAGGCCTATATAATATAGCAGCCTACCACCACAGCATGCTGGAATGGAATAATAATGGAAGAAAAGAAAACAAAAAAAATGGAAGAAAAAAAAATCCTTCAAAAAAGAGTGATTTAGCATTAATTTTAGTGATGGCTAAGTCTTAAGACTGCTAATTAATTCAGTTCAGTTAATCGATGACTCTCACTCTGACTCTGACTCTGACTCTGACTCTGACTCTTGAGGCTGTGATGGTTAAAGATGCTTTCAAGTTTTATCTGTTTGTTTGGGTGCACTCTCCCCTACAATCCAATGCATTTCAAATTTCACTTAATTTCATAGCACTTATTTCTCACTTGACAAAAATCAAGCCATCAATAATAGTAAATAATAATAAATATTTCAAAAGACGTTAGCTTAACATGAAAACAACTTAATATGATTCGAATTAGAAATATATGTTATATACTATTGGTGATCCCCAATCAATTCCTATAAACATTAAATAAAAAAATTTAAAAAAATAAACAGTACTCCACGTAACACCAGACAAGACCAGATCAAAGCTTGATTCGAAGCAATTCCAGTGAAATTACAATGTAAGGAAAGGAAAAATACCTAGAACAAAGAATAGCCAATCAACGTTGTTTATTTTAACACAACAGTGTACTGAAGTCAGCCGTCTTATCTTGAATTTGACATTTCTCACACGGCGACGGCTTTGCTTTTTTATCAAGCTCAAGCCTCAAGCCTCAAGCCTTGGCTGGTTCAGCGGTCCTCTACTCCTTGGCTGTCTCGCCCACTGCACCCGCTTTTTCTTCAACCGCCACAAACCTCTTCTTTCTTCTCTTCTTCCAAAACTGTCACCTTCTCTTTGCTTCTTGGTTCTTGCTTAGCTGCTGGCTCATCTTCAACTACAATTAAGGTTGAGACCTTCTCAAAGATAAACAATACTGGTCCAGGTATCAAGGCCGCCCCATACTTATTAATATTGTATATATATGTATCATATGTTTAGTATGAGAAGCGTGCATATGTGTGCGTGTGTGTCTATATATCAATCTTTAATTACCGATTTTAATGAGCTCTTCAAGGAAATTATGAGCAGCAGCCGAGTGTTTCTTTAATCCTGCCTCTTTAGGTTCCTTAACTATGGTCTGTTGGGAATAATAATTAAAACCAGCAAAACAAACCCAAAAAAAAGGAAGCTATAAGTAATGAATTAAAGTCTTAACAAAAAAAAAAAAAAGGAAGCAGGTAAAGCTTCGTAAATATCAGCTATTTTAGGCTGTAGCTCGATCTTTTTGTCTTCCAGTTCCTTGCTGATTTCCTCCTAAAAGGAAATATATATATATATATAGAGAAAGAGAGAGAGAGAGAGAGAGAGAGAGAACGTGAATATGTAAGATAATACTGGTATCTATATTATATATTAATACAGTGAAGTAGCAATTGGAAACCTTGGAATCATCAAAGGACTTGCAAGCCTCAGCAGCACCCTTCTTTGTACCATTTTTCTCAAAAACCCTTTTTATCTTCGGAAGAATCTTAGATTTCCAATACCCCATGTTTCTTAGCTGCTCAAGCTCGTAAAAAACTCTCAGAAACAAGTCTAGCAACAAGAAATATTTAAGAACATTATTCAATATTAATTGTTGCTTACGTGTTTTGAACACTGACAAAAACATACATGAATAAAACCAATTGAATTGAAAAAGTACTAACTAAAAATATAAAAAAATATGGCAACTAATTATCTGCAAAAGCAAGCCAATTAACGAAGGACTTAGAAGAAACATAAAGCATATGCTGCTTTTACATAGTATCTGATAAGATTAATGCTGCATACAAACAACTTACAAATTAGGTGAGAAACTAGGTTAATACCCTCCTTTTTTTTTTTTTTGGCTCAAAACTGGTTGATCATATACTTTTAGAGCTAATAATTAAGAATCCGAAAATTTCAAGGCTTTGATTATTACTTGTATAAATGAGTGGAACTCTCCTCAACCTCAAGGCGATTAAATGTGCTACTGACTGTCCCTCCAAACCAAGTCCCAAATTAAGAGTGGAGCTTAGCAATTGTGAAATTGGTATATCATGTCATATTCATATAGAGGCAGTTGGCAATCGAGTCGAGTCGAGTCGATTGTGTCGAGGGCCCCTTTGTTTGGTACCCGAACTACCAAACATACCACCATCATTTCTTTCCAAATCAGAGGAAGCAAAGGGTATTATAACGTCCAAAACAAAAGTAAAATCCTTTGAGGGAGGGAGCTGGCAATCACCTCAATCAGAGGTGTCAAATACTAAAAGGGTAGCCTCGCACCAGTGGCCGATAGCCACAGGAATCAAAGTTGACGGATTTGGATTCGATTGGTTGTTGAATGATATACAATACAATGTTTCTCACCTTTATTACTGTTAGGATTATTAGCATGTAACAAATGCACATGTAGTGAAGCTTTTCTTTCCCTTCTCACGTGGCTTTGCCGCTGCTGCTGCTGCTGCTAAATTTCAAGTGCTAACTATCTTTACTTCTTTCTTTACTCACTACTTCAATAGGTATTAAATGGAGTATGTTTGTACACAACTCTATCAGCTATGACCCACACCACAAAATTTTGAAATTGTAATTGCATTTAATGTCAATCAACACCGTCAATATACACATATATATATATATAATTCCTGTGGAGTATGTTTGCATGTATATATGATACATTTTCATAATTATGATTGACACAGGATACAAGAGAAAATGTTATTGCCAGCTTAGCTTAGCTAGCAGGCACGTGGGATGGGATGCCAGAGGGCAGCGAGCCTTACCGTAATTAGTGTCTGGGTGTGGGCAAAACCAAAGAGTGGGTGACAAGTTTGACACATGGATTACTTTATTTTGGGGCCGGCACAGGCAGGGCTTCATTTCATTGCAGTCCATTCTTAATGAACTGGATTTGGATGAGAATTTCGGGTCAGGAATTGGCATTGCATCCCATGGACGTCAGTGACGAGAAATGCAATGGAGAAGGCTAGCTTCCTTAAACATCGTCATTCCCTTCTTCATCCATTACTAGTGTAAATTTCCCTGAGCATTGTACTATAAAATCTGGATATGGGGATCAGATCTTAATTAATAAAAAATTGCTATCTCTTATTTTTATAAATGTTGTTGTTAGTAAATGGTAATGGGAAAGTTGCTTGCTGGACTACTACTACTGCTGGTGGAGTCGAACTCAAGGTGTTATAAAATAATAATAATAATAATTACAAAATGATAATTATCATCGAATCCAATTCCAGTACGCAAAGCAATCCAAGTCAAAGCCAAAGCCAATCAAGTGGCATTCGTCGACAGTTTACCGGGCAGGGGCAGCAGGCCACTATCCGCGGGAGACCTATCTGGTCAACTAAGGTGGTTCCATTAATCCATCCCCATAAAATTTAAAGAAAACTTTCTCTTAACTTTTTGTAACATGATTTTGGATTTGGACCCATTATTTGGGATTCAGACTCAGGGTAGTAATATTGACGAGACTATGGCAATGGCCATGCTTTGGATCATATTTGATTGATATGTGAAATAGTGGTTGTTGGTTGGGTTGGGTTGCGTCCACTGGTTTTTCTATAATAGTAAAAATAATAATAATATAAAACACACGGAATATGAGATTGCTTGCTTAATCCACTAGTTTTGCCAATGAAAGAAACCCTAATAATTTTAATTTTTATCTTTAAGTAGTACCACCAGCATTTTTTTTTTTTTGTCTTTTCCATTTCTTCTCAAGCCCAAAATTAAGGTATAAGCCTTCAACTAAAGTCATACCTGTTAGGACATTTTTAAAATAATGTCAAAGGTCATGTCTTCAAATGTTATTTTTTTAATTATAAAGAGTGGTGCCTCTTATTTATTTACCAAGTGCTGTAACTATCCAAATAGACATGTATTTGGAAAAGTTATGTCTACATGAAGAGACATTTATTTACCTATAAATAGAACCCTTCTCATTTGGAAGACATAGATAGAGAATTAGATAGAAAACTATAAATAAAATTTTGGTAGTTTTGTCACACATTGCTTAATGCATAGTGGATTGATATCGTCAATGCAAAACGCCGTCAATCATAGGGCTTCATTGTATCCTCGAGGTTTATACGCCAGTAACCCTTTTGCATACCTAATTAATGGTGGGGACGAATAAAACCTTACAGAAAGTAGCATTGCAACACACCTTGAAGCTTTCGTCAATTTCTCATATTTTTCGGTTCCCACGTACTAATAATTTTAGGGTTTTATTTGTGTAATTTTACGAAAAATTTGGTTAAAGGTGAAAGAGGATACAATGAAGGTACAAGACCCAGCATTTAATAAACCATTGCCTAATATAAGCATGTTAAGATACAAATATTTGGGATAACATGGCAAGAGTAAAAACAATACGTGTTAAAGGCATGTTATGGAGCACCAGGTACGTATTTTTTCTTTTATATATTTATTTAAATTTGTAATGTAAATAAATTGAAGTGATAAAAGAGACAATCAATGGTGGCTCAAGTTTTCATAATGCTCCACATCCAGGTATATTTTGTGAACTATTATTTAAATTAATTATCTATGTGTAAAATCCTTGATTTTTGGATAGTTATTAAGTTGTATTAAAGTCTCTAGAGCTTATAATGAGACATCTGTGAAGGTAATATGAAAAAGTTACTATAAACTTTACTTACAAAATATATATTTATTGGCAAGTGTATATATATATAAACTAAATGAAAGTTTATTATATAGATGGACATAGAAGCTGGATCATTTTGATTGACTTAAAATAACCATAAATTTAAATGGGTTTTATATTTGGTTTACACATTTTGGTAGTCCACATTAAAAGGGTCAAACAAAATTATGAGTATTTAACCTATTTAATTATTTGTCACGTGAGTTTTTGCTGGTTTTATGAAAACAAAGGTTGGACTATTTTATAAAATTTATTATCAATATAGAAGTGGTTTTGACTAGAAATGATATAAGTCATATATTATTTGCATGATCAATTTTTTCTAGTCAAAGTAGAATAGTGGGAAAGTAAAAGCTTTTATAATATAGTCATTGTTCTAATATGAAAATAAAATCTTCTATTGAGAATGTGTAACATAGTAGTCATTAATTTGGCCACAAGTATTTAGAGATCTAAATGTGACTACATAATTTTATTTGATCTCATTTGGTATTTAGTATATACTATAGTGCATATGAATATGATTATAGTGGATATAGTTTGAACAAAGCTATAAATATATAGTTTGTTTATGAATATGATAAAATGCATTATATCCACCATGTATAGCATTGGTAAATAATCTCGAAAAGAGTCATTATAGAATCATGGTATAAGATTTGTAAAATATGGATGAGCATGGTATATAAAACTAATGGAAAGATGGTTTTTGTCATCCATTGATCAATGCTTTCCATATGGATAGTTATCATAAGTGGTAATGCTTAAGGGATATATAAAAATATTCATCAAAATTGAGCTATTTGAAAAATCATAACTTAAAGATAAAAATATTAAAATAGCAAGAAAACAGGTATTATCCCATTTGGGTGAAGGACAAGGCTTTGGTCATTAACAACAAAATGACTAATAATGTCCTTGATGAAAAGTGTATTTATGTGATAGTCACTTGATAAGCTTGGCAATGGTTTGGCAATATTGACTATCGTTCTAAAACGAGATATGAAACACCCTTGAGTGTACCTGGTTTGTTGATAAAAAGTCATGTATTTTGAGTATATGTACACAACAAGTTTAAATTCATTTATTGACTATGACAACAAGCTATGGAAAAATAGCAACAATATTGTCTTATTTCATCAAGGGATTTGAGGCTTATTATAAGAAATTACTTTGTTGAAGAGGACAATGTGATGTAATGCTTACACATTTGATGATAATGAAATTAAGAAATAAATAAAATAGAAAAATATGTAACCATCATTAAAAATAGATAAAGTGATCACCATGAATGCTATAAAGCAAAGAATTTGTATTGTATAAAGGATATCCTTGATAAGTGAAATATTATTAAAGAGCATTCTTTAGCCAAAGAATGTATATTCATACATGGTGAGGGTGTTGGTCTTGTGATCCTTCAAGATACAAGTATATATAAAAGTTTACCATGTAGTATAGAAATTAACATAGCTATGTTGGTAATTTAGGGATAAGGATTCAAGCTCATGATATTAAGTTACTCATTATGGAAACTCAATTCAACGCTTGATACAACGTCAAGTCTTGAGTTCAATGAGACAAAGTACATCATCTGTATGTGACTGCTAGCACTATAATATTATATAATATATCATCCTAAATAAAGTGCTACGTACCCATAATGATAAGAGAATGATGAGTAAATATACTCTTAATAGACCCATAACATAAATATGCTAGAGTGTTATAGTTACGAGAACACTTTCGATGAAATCTACTTATGTGAGTGTGAAGTGTGACCGCTTCTAGAAGCTCAAGAGCTTGGCTCTAACAGCACTCATGAAAAGAGGACAAAGACACATGACCATAATAGCGTCCCCGAATACTATGCATTAATTGGTGTTGAAATCTGTGTGAGATGTGTTCAGTTAACTCAATGGAATAGCTGATTAAAAGCATAATCTACCATGCAATTTCAGTTAACTTTAACATGTTTTTACTAAACGAAGGTTCAATCGTAAAACACCTTCATTAATGCAATAAATTTTTAAAATTATCGAAATTTGGATTATTTTGAAAATGGTGGAAAA